>WSTZ01000448.1:0-15877 GCA_019632295.1 Tulasnella sp. 418 | reverse complement strand
TGTAACTGCAGATGATCCACGTGAAGAGGAATACATCCTTAGAGAGACGCAATCGAATGCTCTGGTAAGTAGATCCTCTCCTTGACGTTGTTTGAAAATCGACTAATCAATCTCCTTTAGGGTGGACGACCAGCTGAAGGTGCTGCATCTGCACCTCTTCAGCCATTAAAATATCAACATGACTGTGAGTAATGTCATATGCGTCTTGGGGGACGAGGATTGACGGTTGTATTCTACAGTCTTTGATCCCTCCATTTCGCACCTCAGAAAAATCTACTTCAAGATCATAACACCTGCCCTCATCATGATCGTCCTTTTCATGTGGTTGACACTACCAGGTGCGTCTGTCGTCTTTCCTTTGTTCAATCATAGATTTTCTAAAATTGCTATCGGCTAGTTTTCTGGGGTTCTTTATCCGAAACTTCGAAGCACGTTCCGAATCTCCACGGATGGTTGGTCGTACGCGATTCCGGTGCATTGGGTCAAGCAATGCAACAGGCATTCCAGGCCAACAGCAATGGTCAAGATGGAAATGGCAACTCGCATCTAACATGGTGGATTAGGAGTGGTGATGAAGTTGGTGACGACACTAAGGTCATGGAGGCCGTTACGGAGAACAGGGTATGGGCAGCTGTAGTTGGTAAGCCAAGTGCTCAACTTGCAGAAGATCCTAAGAACTCACGACCTTTGCTTCTACAGTCGAAACTGACGCTACTGCGAAACTCATCGCCGCCCGTGCTGCTGGGGACGCTTCCTACAACCCACAAAGTGCAATCACATTCTACTATAATCAAGGCCGTAATGAAATCGCCACCAACTCATTCATTGTTCCTTTGACACAAGCCCTCCTCCAAAAAAGTCTCGCCAGGTTCAGCGCACAATTCACCGCGCAGTACTTGAATGAGCTCTCGACATCCGGAAACGCCCCTGCTTCACTTGCTACATTGGCGCGGGCACCTCAGACCGTCTCCCAGCCATTTGGATATACACCCAATAACCTCCGGCCCTTCACCAAGACGGTAGCCACAGCAATTCTCCTTGTCGGCCAGATCTACATCACCATCTTTGCGTGAGTACAAAGTTGTTCTCTATCCCAGATACCAAACTGATTTACCTACGACATACCTCTAGCTTCGTGATGACAATGAACCATGATGCGGCTCGTGGTGTAATTGCACCATTCTTGCGCTTCAGATCCTATGTCAAGCTCCGACTCATTGTTCCTCTCATCGCCTATATCCCTATCTCGTTCAGCTATGCTATGGTCAGCTTGCCCTTCAAGATGACCTTTGATGCCAAGTAAGTGAAAATCCTCCTTTAGCCAAGGAAGATTATCTGACAACTCTCGATAGGTATGGATATGGTGGCGGCTTCTTCATCTTTTGGTTATTCATCTATATGGGAATGGCTGCTCTGGGCTTGTCAACTGAAGCCATGATCACGCTTACTACCCCCAAGTTTATCGCATTCTTCCTTTTGGCTCTCGTAAGTTACTGAGATTCACAATTGTTGCACTGGGAGCTGACGAAGTCGTATTAGATTATTTTCAATGTGTCAACCGCTTCCAACCCGATCATCCTTCAACCAGGTTTCTACCGATACGGTTATGGCTTCCCAATCTACAACCTCGGTGAAGCTATCCGCGTTATCATCTTCAACACCAAGAACACTTTGGGCAAGAACGCGGGTGTCTTGATTGCATGGATCATCCTGAGCTGCATTACGATTCCATTGTTCACGTGGTTCACCCGTCGTAAGGATGTCATGCAGGTTGAGAGGACCTTGAGTGAGGAAGGAAAGCTGCCCGTGGAACGTGAAGGAAAAGCCGTCATTCTTAACCGCCCTGCGGAAACCCTATCAGAAAAGAAAGCGGAAGCTTAAGATTCGTGCATGGCTTTTTTTTTTCCGTTTATTTCATTCGACTCCCTGCATAGACTTGCATTGGTAGATTACATTTGATGCTAATTATTTTTCACGACGCATCCCCGGTCTGTTGACTTGGGGCCTCCTGTATTCATGGTTCTCTGTTTTGAATACGACTCAAATTATTCAGTAATACAGGTTCAAAGATTATGCAAACGATCGATAACAAACATTTTGAAACAGAGCGTCAGTCTGACGCATACATGTCGTCGTCTTCCCTTTCCAATCGAAATTCCCCAACGTCAATACCATCCATTTCTTCGTCCGCCGTAGGCCGAAATGAGGTGAATGATGACCCATCGATTCCGGCATTCTCATACCATTGAACAAATGTATCACTCTCGTATCTCGGGTTCAGCTGTTTACCACTGAAATCCATGGCTTCATCCCACGTTCGACAACGGCCTTCCGAGTTTCCAGAAAGCTGCCACGCATTCCTGATAACCAACCTTGGCCCTATCGCATCAATGTTCTCCTGTAGCATCCTGAACTCCAGGTGGTGTGCGTTTGCGGGAAGGGTTACGGCTCTCCAGTCCACCTGAACGGTCTTGATACTGTGCAACCGTCTCACAACAAACTCCTTGACTAGCGCCAATGAGATGCCGTCGACAATCAACTCTGAGACGTTTGGGAATAGATCGTGGTCCTTCCATATTCCCGACCATCGATCTTGAGGTCCTGCGCCACTGATATGCAGGATAGAAAGCTGCGTGCATGATTTGGAGAGTTCGTAAAGCAAGGAATGAACGAATGGATTGGGGACTTGTATGTGCAATGAGTCCAAAAGGGGCAGGTCGAGTGGGTCTGACGATGTAGTTGTTTGTTCCAAATGAGGAATGAGAGCTGGAACTGTTAAATAGCGAAGTTGAGGTGCATGAATTGTACGGATCAGCGTGATCGCCGCGACTCCGGACTCCTTGGACGAAGTCGTTACAGAAAGAGAGAACAGGTTGGGAAGGCTTATCGAGGTTGGCGATGTATTGGAGAAGTGGCCAAGGTGTTTTGCATCCAGATGAACGCTCAAAGTACCTAATCCCTGGAGACAGGAATTGTTGAGGAATGACAGCAATGTAACAGCCGTCTTTTGAGCGAATATATGCAACGTTTCTGGCTGATGGGCACCACGCTTGTATGGGGAGAATTCTTGACCCGGGGACCAGGAAGTAGCGACATTCTCAAGCCGAGGACAAAGAATATCCCATTGGCTCTGCAATGTGGTGTTGATGGTTAACCAGCGAAGGTTGGGCAATGTCATAGGTATGAGTTTAGAGTAACTATGCCAAGGCAAAAAGGACATATCAGGATGCATTATGAGAGCCAAATCCGTAACCCGATCCCAATGCGGGCCTAGTATCTGCCATGTTGAATCGTGTAGATAGGCATCCTGGGTCGATTGCGTTGGGTGGTCCAACCCAAAATGGATCTCAACCACTAATTTGCTGTATGGTTGAGATCTCTGGAGTTCCATACCAAAATTCGGCTTGAAGCTGGGACAATTCGCTTGAATAAACATCCAGCAGGGTGGCGTAGAATAGACGAGATCCCTCCAATTGCGACATACGAGACTTAATGTAGCAGGGCTGCATTCCGGCGGTGGGTATTCTTTGTGAATGATGTAGTAATCCCAACGTGCCTTTGAGTCAGGAATGAGGAGGAATTCAAATACCATGACTAGGAGTTCAGCAGGTAATCGATTGATAAGATAGGGTTGAGATGAGATGGACAATGTGCTGAACTGTGGAGTGATGGACAATGTGCTGGACTGTGGAGTGATGGACAATGTGGGCGGTTTGTCGGAGGGCACTACCAAGGACATTTTTTCAGTGTGTATTTCTTGGCACTCGTTACTGAACAACTTACCATGCACAGGACCCAAGTTTGAAGTAGCCTGGCCCTTTGATTTTGCACGTTCCATAAGGAACATTGCTAGGCGTCCAGTAGGAGCAGGGCGCTGCTCTCCATGTTGTTGCAAAGGCTGATCGAAGCTCCAAGGAGATTGCATTGCTTTGGTATGAGTAAAGGCTATGAAAGAGGGAGCACTTCCAGCTATTTTACTTCGTGGTTGGGAGGAACTAGACTTCACAGTAGATAATGCGAAGCGTTGAACATTGGTGGCGAACTAAGAATCTACTCTCCTCGTTGAAATTGTTCTAATTAATTTCAGAGACAAGGGCGGTATAGGACTTCACGCGGTCTCTCGGTGCAGTCACATTGATATTTCTCTGTGACTTTGACCACATCCATTCTTCGACAATATGACCCGGCGCTATTTAGTCACATACTCACCTGTCCATCCATCATTTCGAATCCCAGAAATTATATCGATTTCGCAAAGCTATGGGTTTCAAGATACATGGTCCATACCATATCCCCGTATAGCAAATGAAGACGATGGAGAAACTGTGACTGCAAGAACGGGACTCACATACGAGGATGATATCCAGAAACATGGATCCGTTGATACTTCGCGTCCGTTCATGGTCATAACTTTGGAGAAAGAGGAGCACGCCAAGGTTTTGGCCGAGAGGTGCATCCTGATCAAGTGGGTTATTCAATTGCAACACCCTGTGCAATATTGACTCATGATTGTTATATTGGTTGTTTAGGTCCATACATGAACTTTGGGCAATAGGTCCCACTTATGCTGAAATCCACGAGCAAGTCAAGTCAAGTGAAATGCAATCACTCTGGAAACCTCATCAAGAGAGGTCCTTCAAATTCATAGTAACGGCTGCGAATCACACAATCCCATTCAAAAGACAGGCAGAAGTGATGAAAGGGTTTGATTATATGAAATTTCTCAATATCAACGTGAAGAACCCTGAAGTAACCTTGAACGTATACGAGGAATGTGAGTGGCTTTTGGTTCACCCTTCTCAACGAGTTTCTCCATGGATAACCCCTTTAATAAGATGTATATGACTATGAGAAAACAAAGAAGCGGAAAACTGAAGGTGACGGGGAGTTTATACAGGTGTACTTTGGAAGACTGGTAAGTCGAAATTGTCTCCTTGGGGATAAAAAAGGTCATGTCGTTTAATCACCCACGGAACAGATTGCGGAAGGCACGGCGCGGAAACTCATAACAGCCTTCGACGTAAAGAAAAGGGCTTACTATGGCAACACCTCGATGGAGGCTGAGATGTCATTATTGATGGCAAATCAAGCAAAGGTAAGCCACAAGAGTTACGTCGAGCGACTGATTTAGGAGCTTTTTTTTGGTATTTTCAGGCTGCTCCGGGAAAATTTGTCTATGATCCCTTTGCCGGAACCGGTAGCATGCTTTATGTAAGTTATTGCACAGAACTCTTGGGATCCCTTCACTAATTGGGGATAAACCAGACATCTGCGCATTTCGGAGCCATGGTTTTTGGCTCAGATATAGATGGACGTCAGATGAGGGGCAAAGGTCAAGTTAAAAAATATCCATCCTGCAGGGTCAGATCCTGACAGGTTCGCCTTTATGCAATGATCGTTTTGTCCGTTTCCAAAAACAGATGAAACGTCACTGGGTGTTCTTCGATCAGCTGCACAATATGGGGTACAACAGCGGGTCGTTGGTTGTTGTACCTTCGATGTCACACATCACCCATTTAGAAGAGGCGGTCTTTTCGACGCAATTGTGACGGATCCTCCATGTAAGTATTGCGCAGCTACGGGATAGTTATGGCTAATGGAGCTATCGGTGATGAAAGACGGCGTCAGAGCGGGAGCGAAAAGACTAGGATCGGGCAGAGTTGGGAAGGAGCTGCGTACAGAACCTCAGGTTCTAGAAGATGGTGTTTTGGCTCATCTGTTTGTGATTTTTGCGATGCACTTGGTTTTCAGTCTGAACACGTGCTGATAACTCTTTGGACAGGAAACCAACTTATAGGCCTCCGACCCGACCTTATGAAATCTCAGACCTTGCCAAAGATCTGATAGAGCTGGGAAGATGGTTACTCAGGCCTGGCGGCAGAGTGGTGTACTTCCTACCGACGGTAAGTGACGAGTACCAGGAGGTGGATATACCTACATGCGAGGGAATGCGGTTGGTTGGTAATTCTTTGCAAGATTTCGGCAAATGGGGGAGACGGGTGAGTGCGGTCAAACGGGCGCTTCAAGTTCACGCTAATGACAAAGCGCCAATTTGTTCTTTGTTTCGATGATGCATTGGTACGAACAAAGTTGATTACGATGGAGAAAGTAGGAGATGTGGAGGTCGAGCTGCAGCCTAGGTTCGAGGATCGTGCGTGGCAGAAACGAGTAAGAGAAACAACGACGAAGAAGGAAGAGGATAACTCGAGGGATGATATGATTGATGAACACGTTCCAGCGCACCGTGACTTTCGAGTCAAGTACTTTCAGAGCTTTCGAAAAGAAGGGGAGTAGTTTGTATCAGGGATTGGACCAATATACAACCAATTACAAATACTCACCTTGATACCTCGCACATGATGTCTAATGATGTTGTGAATCCTTGTGCGACTCCTTTGGTGACTTTATGTTGTCATAAGCAACGTAGACTGCGAATGCAACGACTGCAGTTCCGAAACCTGGGAACATTTTAGAGAACATTGCGCGATTGCTGAAGATTGGATGTTTCCTCCAAGCCTCTCTCTTTGCCCAGGGATCACGATACAACTGCTGAGAGATAAGCCTGGTTGGCTGCATGGTTGAGGAAGAGATGAGAAAAAACGGGGAGAAAGAATAATGGATGGATTGAATCGGAGAATGAAATGACTTCCACGCGATTCTTGTGAAGAGTGTCTGCCACTCCTCAAGTTGTTTCCTCCCCCAACCACCTCCCCTCCATCATACCTCTCCCTCCTTAGCGCTCTCCCATACTCAACCAATCATGCCCCGACGGATAGCAAGTGACTCTGAATCAGATGGTCACGATGGTACTCCAATCCACCAGTCCAATGGTCTCAACGGTAATACTCCATCTCGGAACACCGCAGCGGCTCGCAACGGCAACCGCAAGCGCACACATGCTCAGAAGAACGTCAGCAGTAGTGATGATGAAGATAATCAGCCACTAGTACGTGTTTAACCTCTCTACACATACAAAGGGGGTAGTCCACTCTCTAACTTGTCCTTTTCTCCCAGGCCAAACGTACCAAGTCCGAAAAGTCAAGCGCGGATGCTGAATCGACTTCAACTCTTGCTGTCCCTCCCCCAACATCCACCAAGCGCAAACTCCCATCAGATTCGGAATCTAGCGATGATGATGTACCCCTGGCTTCTCAGAACAAACCATCCGTAACTCCTCATGAGTCCGACGACGACGATGACAAGCCTCTTGCGACTGTCACTCGGAAACCTCCCTCTTCACGGGGTAAACCTCGTCCAAGTTACAAGGAGGAGTCGGATTCCGATGATGCTCCTTTGGCTCGTAGATCTGCAAAATCCAAGAAGACCGCCGTCAAACCAGAGTCCGAAGAGGACTCTGATGATGACGAGGCACCAAAGTCCAAGTCCAAGTCAAGGTCAAAGCCCTCCTCGAAGAAATCCCAATCCATGAAACCCGCTCTCAAAAAATCGAAACCTCCGAAGAAGAAGACAAAGAAGGAGGAGAGTGATGAGGATGAAGGTGAAGACGAGGTTGCTTACGAAGACGATGGTGAAGATGCACCTTCGTCATTTGTCAAGAAATTGCCTCAGAACCGGACCAAGTCGGACACTCCAGCTTCTGACAAACCAGCCAGATCGACATCCAAAGCCAAGGCCAAAGTGAAGGAGGAGTCAGCTTCTCCAAAGAAGGAAAGTGCGAAACGGGAGAAAACGAAGAAAGAGGAGGAGAAAGAAGAAGAGGAAGAGATTCATCGCTGGTGGGAGCAACAGCAACTAATGGACGGTGATACTTCCATAAAGTGGAATACCCTTGAGCACAATGGTGTAATGTTCCCTCCGCCGTATGCACCGCTCCCTAAAAGCGTCAAGATGAAATATAATGGTATGTTGACCAGTGCTTTACAATCGATGTGGCTTGATCTCATGTCTCATTTTTAGGCCACGAGATAACACTCTCACCCGAAGCTGAAGAAGTTGCTGGGTTCTTCGCTGCATTGTTGGAAACCGACCACGCCGCCGATGACAAGTTCAAGGCCAACTTTTTCAAGGATTGGTTGACTGTGCTCAAGGATAATCCTTCGGTGCGTTACTATTTTCTCACTGTGGCGTCTAAACTAATTCCGTCACTTTAGCCTGGCTCGGATAAGATCAAGGAGTTTGACAAGTGCGATTTTCGTCCGATGTTCCTCCATTTTGAGGCCGAAAAGGCAGCCAAAAAGGCCATGTCCGCAGCAGAAAAGAAGAAGCTCAAGGCCGAACGGGATGTCCTTGAGGCTCCATATAGAGAATGCGTTCTTGATGGGCGTAAGGAGAAAGTTGGCAACTTCAGGATCGAACCTCCGGGTTTGTTCAGAGGTCGTGGTGATCATCCGAGAAAAGGGGCACTCAAGGTATGCTTAGTCACGAGCGTGGTATTATGCAAGGCTGTTGGCTAAGCTGTTCATCATCTAGTTCCGAGTCAGCCCTGACGACATCATCCTCAACATCGGAAAAGGTGCCCCCGTTCCCAAACCGAATGCCCCTGGTAACTGGGGCAAGATTGTTCATGATCAGACTGTCACTTGGCTTGCCAACTGGAAGGAGAACGTCAATGGAAACTTCAAGTACGTTTTCTTGGCAGCTGGCAGTTCGATCAAGGGCCAGTCGGATATGATGAAATTCGAAAAGGCTCGAGACTTGAAGGTTAGTTTAGGAGCGGCGTTCCGTTGTTTTCAATGACTCACAATTCCTGTGTAGAGCCACGTTGATCGCATCCGTCAAGATTACACCGCGGATCTCAAGTCCAAAATCACTGCTGATAGACAGCGTGCCACGGCGATGTACTTCATCGACAAACTCGCTCTCAGAGCTGGTAATGAAAAAGGAGAGGATGAAGCGGATACCGTCGGTTGTTGTTCGCTTCGTTACGAACATGTTACACTTGAGCCTCCCAACCGATTGGTATTCGACTTCCTCGGAAAGGATTCCATCAGATACTTCAACACTGTTGAAGTCGATGCACAAGTTTTCAAGAACATCAGGATATTCAAGGGAGATGGAAAGACTGAAAGAGATCCTATCTTTGACCGAGTTACAGTACGTTTTCGTCATTCTGGTGAAGTCATGATATGGTCTAATCTTGGTTGATCCTAGACTGCAGGGTTGAACAAGCACCTCCAGTCATACATGAAAGGTTTGACAGCCAAGGTGTTCCGTACCTACAACGCGTCCATCACATTCCAGCAACAGCTCGACAAGTTGACGCCAGAAGAAGGAACTGATGCTCAGAAGTTGGCTGCGTACACTGAGGCCAATCGACTTGTTGCCATCCTTTGTAACCATCAAAAGTCCGTGAGCAAAGGTCACGGCTCAAGTATGGAGAAGATGTCCCAAAAGGTTAGTCAACCCTGGGCGCTTGATTTTGTGATGGATGCTGATGAGGTATTGTTCTCCGTAGCTTGGTGGACTCAAGTATCAACGTATGAAGTATCGTCATATCCTCTTCTCTCTTGATCCCAAGATGAAGAAGAAGCGCAAGGACCTTGCTGAAGACGAGTCCGATCTGGATGAGGATTTCATCGACGAATGGGAGGATGAATTGAAGAAGAGGGATATCGAAAAGGCCAAGAAGAAGTTTGAGAAGGAGAATGAAAAGTTGGAGGCCGACGGCAAGGCACCTCAGAAACCCAAGGTCCTTGAGGAAGCCATTAAGGCGGTCGAGGAAGAGTACAAAGAACTAAAGGGGGAAAGGGATCCAAAGAATGTCAATACAAAGAACTTCAAGGACACCGATAAAGTCTTGGCTGCCATTGAAAAGATGGATGAGAAGATCAGGTCATTCAAATTGAATATGGATGTCAAGGAGAAAGGCAAGGATGTCAGTTTGGGTACAAGGTAAGTAGGACGATTTGGTGTGGCACGTTATTTTGGTTCTGACCGGTTCATTACAGTAAAATTAACTACCTCGATCCTCGAATTACTGCTGCTTGGTGCAAGAAGCATGATATTCCTGTGACGAAGTTGTTCTCCAAGACTCTTATGACTAAGTGTAAGTCCAAGTTGTTCTCCCATGTATCTGCAACATACTCACGATGGAATGATATCTAGTCCCTTGGGCAATGGACGTTGATGATGAGTGGACATTCTAAAGCATTCTCGTATGTTGCCTTCATTATCGACGCATCCTCTATCATTCAAGTTGCGCGTACCCTCCATCCACGTATTTGCATCCTTCTTTATTCTTCCTGCTTGCCCCCCTGTCTTGCATAGCTCTCTAAATCGGGCGTCTTCTTATAACTCGCTGTCGTCCTAGGTTGAAATTATTTGGGAATATGTTACCTTGTTTCAATCCAATTGTTGTCACTAAATCGCTACAGTCTTATTTCTTCCTTCGCTTTCTACATCATTCTATCTCGAATTGTGCCCCTGCCTAGCTGGTTGTGTCAACATGTTTTTCTTTTCTGCTTCCATCCTCTCTTATGCATACATCGCTCCTACAATAAAGTTCATTGCATTCATAGAACAGTCATCACCCAAGCGCTCTCACATGCCAAGGCCTGCGGCTCTAACTCAAAACGTGTAACCGCAGTAGTGGATATCATACCACGTGATTGATATTCTAATGCTGGCCAAAAGGTTTCGACACGACGACCGTTGACGGGATCGCACGGCCCCAACAAAACACCCGACTAACTTTCTGCGATGCCTAAACGTTCGGAGTACGTCCAAATACCGCAGTCTGAAGACATTTACGAGGAACAAGAAGATGAGGAGGATGATGTAGGCCTAGGCAGCGGTTCGTCATTACCCGCCCCAACTTCCCCCACAGCAAGTACAGGCCAAAGACTGAAGTCACCAAAGTTTCGAACTGGGAAAATTGACTTGGGAACGTTGGATGTCGCTTTCAAGAGGTGGACGAATGAAATTACGAAGAGGGTCAAGAGGAAGAAGAGATTGGAAGTCATGTCTCAGAGGAAAGACATCGTGTTTAGCGTGTTCCAGCACACACCCAGTACGAATGACACAAGTGATATCAGCTCAAAGTCTGAGCGGAGCGGCAGGAAGGTGAGTCTGTTGGCACCTGGGTGGCGGTACTAGCCAAAAGTAGCTCACATGGCCATGGGCGTTCATTGGCGAAGGTTAAGACTTTGGATGATGGACTACCTATGACGAAGAAGGACTTTGATGAGCTAACGAGCTCGGTGAAAGTTGCTATACTGGACGGAGTTCATCCCAAGATGATTACCAAGGGATCTTCAGGGAGCTACTTCGCAAGAAAGAAGCTAGACGCGGGTCGTTCGCAAGTGGTTGGGTATGTGTTCCTAGTTTCCTCAAAACACATTCAAACTTCTCAACCGAAGGTGCTTCTAGCGTGTTTAAGCCAAAGGATGAAGAGGTGAGGTTCACTTGTGTTTTCGGAAATGGGATTCTTGTTTGACCTGGCTTCTTCTTTTCTCCTTCACCTTAAAGCCGGTACGCTCCACACCGTTACCTGCAAGTTTAGCTCATAAAGACGCTCACGCGGCATTATCCCGTTTATGATTAGTACGGTCACTTGAACCCTAAAACGACTAAATGGATTCATAGGAACTTGTTCTGGTGGGTTGGATTCGGTCGTGCTTGTCTCATTCCCAACTTGAGGTACGTTATTTCTTCGTACACGTTCTAACTAGATCTTGAAATGGGCTCGATCCCGGAAAGTTACATATCCGAGGCAGCGGCATCACTTCTGGACGAACGCCTGGGGCTTCACATTGTGCCTCGGACGGAACTGGTTTCGCTATCAAGTCCAGTTAGTGGGTGGTGCCTGGCACGGTAAACACACACGCTTAGCTCTTTTTTTAGGCCTTCTCCTATGGGTGGATAGATCGGAACGCTTACAAGAAGGGAAAGCCCTTGCCCGAAAAGGTTGGCAGCTTTCAGACATTTATGCATTCCTACCAAGGTAAGCACCTCTTCTCGGATTGAAATTGTGGATCTGACATGCCAGGTTCAGATGCTTCTGCATTTCTTCGTGAGCACCCCTGGCCTGGCAGGGCGATATCAGGTGAGTAATGCTGCGATGAATGTTATCAAGCCGATAAACCTTGCTTCTAATGTCTCTCACGCAAACAAAGATACGTATGACGAACGCAATCATCGGACTGGTGGAACTGTCAAGCGATGCTCGGCGGCGTTAGGCGTTGTCTGCGGACGACTCGGTGAAGTTGAAGAGGAGGATGAACATGAGGATTATGACGAATACAGTCAAAACTCACGGAGCCGGACGTTTAGTTGGACACCGGCGTTGCAGCAGGATTTCCGAGAGGAACTTGAGAAACTGATTATACTTGGTGGGTCTGCGGTGGTATGTGTGTCCGGCATTCAAATCCCCTGACTACTTTTTGTTCGTGTAGATTACCTCATGCGTAAGCGCTCAGTTCCTGCCCTGAGTACCTTGAGCTCCAGCCAATAATCATCCCTCTAGGTAATACTGATCGAGGACTAGATAATTTTGTAAGTGCCTAGCATGCCGAACATCATTGTGTTCCTGACACGAGCTTGCTGCAAGATGGTCAAATATTGTGAAGGGAAACACGAACGTCAGGTTGTTGATCGGGCCCCAGCTCCAGCTCCTAATCTTCCGAGGACGAATGACACCTCCGAATTTGATATCACAAGTCAACCGACCCAACAATCGCAGGCCCAAACAGGTGTCCCTCGCATGATACCTTCTCAACTGCCCGAGTCTGATTATAGCGAAAAGCCGCATATTCACATCGCTGCTATAGACAACAGTCTTTCATTCCCCCATCAGCATCCTAAAGGTTGGCGAAGTTTTGTATATGGATGGTTATACTTGGTATGTAAAGTTGGTCAATGGAATAACTTAGTCCTGAAGCAAATCCCCATTTCAGCCTGTTTCTCTGATCGGCAAGTAAGTGAACTCACGCGAATACCTGTCCTTGTACCAATCCTTCCTTAAACAGGCCATTCAGTGAGAATACACGGAACCACTTCCTACCTCTGCTCTCCGATCCAGCATGGTGGACAGAAACGACGTACCAGCTGCGCAAGCTTCATGAAGTGGATCCAGATTTCAATGTGAGAATGTTCCAACGACAAATGGCTGTGATGAAAGGACAGGCATGGAATATCGTCCAAAGTCTAAAGCATGCGGTAAGCTTAACTCTCTGGCCGCCTTGAACAGTGTCTTACATGTCTGACCTCTCCGAAAACTCTAGGATGAAGGTAAGCTACCCCTCAAATGATAATTTCACAAGCACCAACCTCTACTGTCTACAGGCCCTCTTGAACTTACTCGTCGTACCAAGGTTATGGTATGGGACGAAGAGATTGAGGTTCCAGTCAATGCCTCACCCGCTGAGCTCTTGGTTATCGTCTCGGCATCTCAGACGAAGCCGAGCTCTGTTTCAGGCGACATAGTAGCTTCTCTCCTCAACGCACCATCCAACCCCCAACAGACGGCATCTGGTTCACTATCTACACCGAATTCACCACCTACCAGCAATGGTGCATTACCCAAATCCCCCCGAGATCGGCGCAGTAGGAGTATCAGCATGGGCCTCAATTTTCCACCTCGTTCCCACTTTCGACGTTCGTCTTCTGATCTCAGTGTGAGACCAGTACCTTTCATGAGTAAGAATAGAGAAGGTAGCATCCTCGGTGGTGCCACCGGTGTCAGCGTCCTCGAGCATCTGGAAAGACTGGACGAAGTGGAGTCCGGCCTAAATCGTGCAATAAATAGGGCCGGTGCCGTGATTGAGGAAGACGAAGAAGAGGACGTAGGTTCTCAAACAGAGGAACCTGGGAGTCCAAAGCCAACGGCCGCTGTCCTTACTTCCTGGTCTTCATTGCCCCCCCTGTCCCAATCAACCGATCCTGATACTTCTTCCAGGAGGACAGGTCATTCACGATGGGCAAGCCAGAGCGAACATGATCGCGCAAGGAGGAGTCTAGATTTACCGCGAGAGTTAAGGCGTTCACCGACAAGAATTGTTATCGCTGAGGTAAGTTTAACAATATTCTCTGTTGGGTGCACGCTTATGAATTTCATTTGATGAACACATCAGCGTCTGGAAACAGTGGACGCGAACCCATTCTTCAGTGGGTGGTAGTTATGACGCCTTGATGCAATTAGAGTTCGATTTACATATCACGTACTTTTCTGGATGCCATTATTGGCTTCGTTTCTACTTTATGGTTCTCATTGTTCTAGCAGTGTGTCCATTATAGCCAGTTTTTGGGTAATTAGCCACATGTTTCAGCTTGCCACACGACTAATTGAGCGCGCGACGGATCTAGCGGCAAGTCATCATAAACCCCTTTTCCCTCACAAAAGCCTCTTCAACATTCATCTACCATACATTCATCCACAAACGCCACCCTCGCAATGCATCCTGTAGCCGCATCTGAGCTCCCCGAATCCTACGCCAAGACTTTGGAAACAATCAAATCGAAATTGCCAGCTGAACTAGCTTCACCAAAGATAGGGATTATCTGCGGATCTGGTCTAAGCGGCTTAGCTTCTACGCTCGAGGAGAAAATCGAAATTCCATATGATGACCTAGAAGGGTTTGGAAAAAGTACTGGTGCGCAATTTTCCGAAATGCTAATGAAATCTATGAAAACGGAGAATCGAAAATTAATGGCCCCTGACCAGTGATGGGCCACAAGAGTGCGCTTGCTTTTGGGTACTTAGGAGAACGAAAGGTGCCGGTTGTAGCGATGCTTGGCCGGGTACGCGAGCGTTTCTGTTAATGGCTTCTGGTAAACTGGACTGATTCCGGTCATTCGATTGCCCGGTTTGTTCTCTATGTAGTTCCATCCGTATGAAGGCCACTCAATGGCCTCGGTGGTGTACCCTGTCAGAGTCTTGGCGCTTCTGGGCGTGAAACAGCTTATTAGTTAGTTGAAACTTCTTTGTGTAGCCTTTTGAGCTCCATAAGGTAAATTGCTGACCTCGGCGGCCTTCTACTTCTTCCTTTATCTTGTCATATTCGGCTCTCGGCAGTCACTAACGCCTCTGGCGGCTTGAACCGTGATATTCCAGTCGGAACAAGTATGTGGACATTCTTCGCATTGCCGGCAGGGATGATCACTGAAGCCACCTTTGACCAGTCGTCGTGATCCAGGATCATCTGGCTCTTCCTAACCTCACCGTAAGTGACGACCTAATATTTTGATCATGTCAAATGATGATGCCGGTTTTCATGTTGATGTGGGGTCCGATTTACAGGGGCATCTCAATCCACTTCTAGGTCCAGTTTTGGCACCACCCTTCCACACAAGATTTGTGCCGCTTTCGACGGCTTATTCATTCAACCTAAGAAAATTAGTATTCAGGGCTGCGCATCAGCTGAATTTCCCTTCAAGCTATCTTACAGAGGGAACGTACGCTTGGGTTTCGGGGCCAACTTATGAGTCCTCTGCCGAAGGCCGGTTCCTGAGGAGTGCAGGTGCCGATGTTGTGGGGATGAGCACCGTTCCGGAGGTAGTAGCTGCGAGACAAGCTGGAGTAGAGGTCTTGGTGTTGTCGTTGGTTACCAACCCAGTGATTATTCCAGACTCATACAGATCTGCGAGAGCAGAGGTTGAAGCCGAGGTAAAATATTATGATTGTTTGGTTCCCATTGATCGCTAATCACATGTTGATCAGATTGCTGGAGTTCCGTTGCCACCATACAAAGCGGAGGAGGTGTCTCATGAAGAGGTTTTAGAGATAGGAAGAATGCGAGGGGATGATATGAGACGTCTTGTAGAGAAAGTTGTTGATCTAACTGAATAGAGTGCAATTGTTTGTTTTCCCTACAAAATGACGTTTTTTCGTCAATAACCGATTAGCGGGGATGTTGACATTCAGGGGTCGAAGCTGAGAAGCACAAAAACGCACAAACACCGGCAGGTTAGGGAGGAAGTT
>WSTZ01000446.1:0-12937 GCA_019632295.1 Tulasnella sp. 418 | reverse complement strand
AATATTGCACTTAGTTCTCACTGCTCTAGTCATAAAGGCTGGCAGCAACGCTCGGCGACCGTGGTTCCTTGAAAAAGCTCAGCAGGCGAAACATCCTCACTGCAGATGTTAGCGAGCTCTGTATCATGATAATTGAGCCCATAGAACCACTCTCGCTGAGGCTAGCAAGTAATCTTATGGTCGGCGTTACGCGGTAAGAGGGTCTTCTTAGATGTCGTGCCCGTTTGAAGCCTATACTCTCCATAGCATCCATCGCGCTCAGCAAGATGCGCTTTACAGCGATGCTTTGTCGTGTGACGCAATGATAAAGAGAGCGATTGCCCAGAGTTCATGGGATGTACAAGCTGAAGCACTTTTGACTGTTCGGTAAGCAGAGTCCGAATATAGCCTCACGGAAGGTCGCTCACATCCTCCACAGTGGTGATCAAATCGATATCGTACCTATTCCCATCGACTTTGACTTTGATACACTGGACCCAGTACGTGTATCTTATCATTAACCTCATTCGCTCACTGGGTATTGTGCTATTTGTAGCAAAACATCGTATTCAAGGTCCCTCGTTTCGGAGAGCATGTTTCACAAGACCCAGATGCAAGCTACGATATCAATGCATCCCAATTTGATATAATAGTGCCTCAGTTGGACGATAGGTCCGAAAGGGAGAGGCGTTCAAGAGCGCACCTTTTGGACGAAAAACATCTTTTCGACTTGAGCTTCAGCAATAGTGGGCCTTCAGATGATCCGTATGTCGAAGAAATCAACGAGCCGTTGTTTGGGGATGGAGAAGAGATCGATTTGGGTGTAGATTTTGGCCAGCCCGCTGACGTCTTTGGCCGAGAAGATGATTTGATGAATGAGTAAGTTCAATTAGTCATAAGTTCTCTACAGTCACTAACTCGAATTTCGCAGTGCGGCAGGATGGGGCAACCAGGAGCAAGATCGAGCTGGTGACAACGAAGTTCGGGGTGCTTCAGAAACTGCAAATGTCCGCACTGACAAAGGCAAAGGGGTGAGTCTGTTGTTGGAATCGATCCTATGCGAGCTAAACGCCTGATGCTCTATCATGATAGATATTCAGCGATGGCGTCGAATCTCGTAGTCACAAACCTCCCTCCTCAATCGGCGCACCCGCAACCCCGTTACGACCAGCCAACACGACTGAAGATTTCCCTTTCAATGAAGACTTTCAACTGGAAGATCCATTTCAGGATAACGCACCAATGAATATTGACGACGATGTTCACCTCGATGCTGCCCATGTCGAAGATATTCCCCTTCCAGCGCCCAAGAAGCCACGAAGCACCGCAGGGAAATCTGGGAAGAGAAAACATGCTGAAGTTACTTGGGACGAGAGAACCGAGTTAACTGCGGAAGAGCTCAAGGAAATGGGTCAAGGGTATGAGGAACGGATGCACAAACAAAGGAGGGAGGTTGAACGAAAAGAACGAAAAGATCAAGCTGCAAAGCTTGCCTTTGAAAGACAATATGGTGAGTTCTTTGAATAAATTGCGTTCGATGCACTATAAAACACGAAATTATTCATTCTAGTACCTCCTATCGAGAGTGAGTTATGACGATCTGACGTATTGCAAAATCGTTCAAACGCACCCTTGCTCAGTCTTCGATCCACAACTCAATAAGCGCTGGGCTGACATGATGAAGATCCATTTTGATAATGGAAAGGCCCAGAATGATAAGGATGGGTTTGCAGTTCCAGGTCAGCCTAAAACTAAAACAATCGACGCGTGACGCACTCTCACAGGTCTCTCCAACAGCCTTGCCCAGAAGAAAGGCAGCACGACGAATGTCCCTTACAATCGATGAAGCAGATGCAATGAATCCTCAAGTTGCGTTTGGAGGAGATGATATTCAGCCGTTTGGGGGAGATGAAGGGACATTCTTCGACGACGGAGGAATGAACCAGGGTAAGCTCACAACATTTCTTGCTCAGCAAATGAGACCCGTGCTAATCGTCACAAATTTCCAGACTACAATATGACCGTAAACTTCGGAGATGATGGCGATATCCCATTTGACGACAACGTCGGACAACGCGGGTCGAGTGTGGTTCGTCGTCTCACTACTAAAAGCTACTGTATCTCCAAATCGTTCCGTAGGATCAAGCAGAACAAGGTCGAAAAGGATCCTCCAAGCCAAGCTCACTTATTGGAAGCCAGCTCGGAAGTGCGGTAAAAGGCTCTCACCGTAGTTCCATTGCACCATGGGATCCAAGCGCTGCGATGGACGAGGAACCCAACATTGCAGATGCATTTGACACGTACGGATTCCCGTCTTCTTCTATCAAGGGGAGTGCCACGAAGAGACAAGACAGGTTCGTTGTACGAGTTTTGTTGCATCAATGTGATCTAAAATGCGGTCCATAGGATCCCATCAAATCCCATTTCTCCATTGTCGAATAGAAATCGCATGAGCCTGGCTCAACCATTAGGCGAAGGTGAGTTGAGTCCATAAAATAATCAAACAACGCCAATAATGCTCTGATCTCAATTTACAGATGTGACGATGGATGCTGATGAAACCCAACAAACGGATGTCAGTCTAGCGACTATGGAAAAGCAATCCTTGCTTTTTTTCAAGTAGGTCATCACTACTTTGCATGCCTAATTGGTGAAGGCCGACGTCCCGTCTCTTTCTCGCACAGTCATCTGAGTACTCGTGTCAATCCTTTGACTAAATCCATTACCTTTGATAAGCTATTGGAGCCGCGCAAGACAACCCGCGCCGTAGCGGCTTCAGGATTCTATCACTTGCTTGGTATCATGCATTATCTTGTTCTCATGGACGTCCTCATGACCCTCTTCCCCTCATAGAACTCTCTACTAAGAGGCATCTTCAGGTCAAGCAGAATGAACCTTTTGGTCCCATCACAATCACAATAGCTAATCAATTCGTGTAGACATGTAAAAGCATTAACGCCTTGTTGAATTATACATATTTTCTTGAGACTTCCCTATAATATTTTTTGTGCTGGGTTTATCAAGCGAAAGAATGGGGAGCCATGGATGGACTCAACTCCGGAGTATCATTTACCGAAGTTACTCAGAGGATCGGATGTCCTTCTATGCACCCTTATTGCCCATTTTTATTCGATTGCGGGGATGTTGAGAGTGCCACCGTTAGATCCTTCCGAGGGGCACCGCGTGATACCCAGCTCTTCAAGAGTACCTTGGGGATTTTGACACTGAAGAACAGGTTCAGAAGATTGATTGATATAAGAGAACATGTATAATTTTATTAACGCAGAGAGTGTAGAGTGTCTTGACGAGTTGAGGATGATGAAGCGGGCGGGAATACCGGTTCGTCGGCCTAACGGATTTGACGGAGATCCATGAGTTGTTGTACCTGAATTTCTTCAACCAATTTTCCCACTTGAACCAAAGTGTTCAGTGCTCACTTTCTTGGAATCAAGCCTGATCTCTTCTCATCTCTTTCTCAACTTGCTTGAATGCTTTCGCTGTGCCGGAGTCGCGGAGCCTTACGGACTTCCTTTTCCCCAACAAATCAGTCTCAAATATCCACGCTCCTTTCTAGGCGACAATGGTCTGAACCGAAACATTCATTGGCTTTCAACAACCTACGGCTTGCAAGCATGTCATGTATGTCTCTTGCTTGTGTTGTTCATTGTCACCAACTGATTAACGTCATCCCAGCATCCGCTTACGACGCTGACGGCCGCATCGTCGTCGCCAATCCGGTTGTCGAGCTCGATGGTGACGAAATGACCAGAATCATATGGAAGAAGATCCGAGAAGAGGTCAGTCACCGGGTCATCTTTCTTGGCAGCAAATTTACATTTGAACTGATCTTACCAAATTTGTAGCTCATTCTACCCTACCTGAAGGTGGATCTCAAGTATTACGATCTGGGAATCGAGCACCGTGATGCTACAGACGATATGGTCACTGTTGAATCTGCAGAGGCTATAAAGAAGTACAAAGTCGGGGTCAAGGTGGGTGATAAACACCCTGACATCGCGTTGATGCACTGACCAAATGAATCTACAGTGCGCGACCATAACACCAGATGAGGCTCGCGTGAAGGAGTTTGGACTCAAGAAGATGTGGAAATCCCCGAATGGCACTGTGAGCAATGACGTTAATCTTTGGTTGCGTTGAGCTCACCTCTACCTTCTCAGATTCGTAATATTCTTAACGGCACTGTCTTCAGAGAGCCCATTTTGCTTGAGAAGATTCCAAAGCCTATTCCAGGATGGGTGAAGCCGATTGTTATTGGTCGTCACGCTTTCGGTGACCAGGTACTTGGGTGTCTATTTTTGTATCTTGTTACTTCACTTGCTGACATGGCGCTCTGGTTGATATAGTACCGCTCCACGGACTTCATTGCTCCTGGTCCCGGAAAGCTTCAACTAGTATACACCCCGACTGATGGAGGTGCACCAACAACTCTCGATATATACGACTTCAAGGGCAAAGGGGTTGCTTTGGCCATGTACAATACTGATGATGTTAGTTGTCTGCATGCTATCCCATGGAAGAACCTGCTTCGACATACTGACACCATCTTTTCTCCTAGTCTATCCGCGGATTCGCTCACTCTTCATTCAAAATGGCGCTCAGCAAGAAAATGCCACTGTATATGACCACCAAAAATACCATTCTCAAGAAGTATGATGGTCGATTCAAGGATATCTTTGAAGAAATCTTTGAAAATGACTACAAGTCTCAGTTCGATGCAGCTGGTCTGTGGTACGAGCACAGGTTGATTGATGACATGGTTGCTCAAGCAATCAAGTCGAGCGGAGGTTTCGTATGGGCGTGCAAGAACTATGATGGTGATGTTCAGGTACGTTGTCCTATCATGCACCGTGTTCCTTTTCTTTGGCTGATTGTGCCTCCTGGCGTTCAGTCCGACATTCTTGCTCAAGGTTTCGGATCTTTGGGCATGATGACCTCAGAACTCATTACCCCAGACGGCGGATGCATTGAATCTGAAGCTGCCCATGGAACCGTTACTCGTCACTATCGTGAATATCAAAAGGGTAACGAAACCTCCACAAACCCCGTGGCTTCTATCTTTGCTTGGACACGAGGGCTTGGATTCCGTGCCAAGCTCGACGGCAACGATGCGCTAGCTGGATTCGCAAAGGACTTGGAAGACGCTTGCATTGAGGTCATCGATAAGGATACTGTAATGACTAAAGACTTGGCGTTGAGTATTCACGGGAGGGCTATGCAACGCGAACATTGGGTTACCACTACCGAGTACATGGACGCTGTCAACGTAAGCACCATTCTTGGATTGTCGAGCGTTCTTGATACTGATATCCCACGTATCCTCAGAAAAAGCTCAAGGAAAAGCGAGCAGCTAGGAAAACGGACGCGTAGATTCATTACCATTTCATCTACTTTGATATACCAATATGTTATTTTACATCACGACGTTATAAACCCAAAGGAAAAGTTCATTGGAAAATTATCGTGAAGGGTTCTCATCGTCAAATCATCGAATAAGATTTTGGCAGGCGTATTTTGAGGTCTAATGACCGTATGTGACTCCAGTGTCACCTCCACTTCGAAGCCTATCTTGAGCTCGCTTGACTTCTCCGCGCCAGTCAGTTCGTAGGCAGAGAGTTCCTCCGATAACGCTGACGCAAGCAAGAGCAATTGATAGACCAATCCAAAGGCCGAGAAGTCCGAGGTTCCAGCCGGGGATATAGAATGTGATTACGATACCGATGGGTATGCCTGGTAACCGAAGTAATGAGTCACAGTATATAAACAGCAAGAAGATGCTTACCAATCACGTAATATCCAACAAGGTTCATCATGGCCCCGATGAACTGACGCCCAGTTACGCGAAGGACACCTTGTATCATTGCGCTCATTCCGTCTGTGATCTACGAAATGACTCATAAGACGCAAGCATGGGCTAAAGATAGTCTGGACGCACCTGGAATAATCCGACTAGGGGGAGGACAGTTGCAACCAGCGATACTACTTCAATATCTCCATTGAATAGGTAGCCCCAACTTTTACGGAATGCGAGGAAAATCGTGCTAGAAATGGTATTTGAGCGATCTGTCTGATATACCGTGCAAGAATAACTCACCAACTGATCCCAGATGTAACAAAGCTCAGCAAGAAAGATACATAGCTCGAAACTTTTGCTTGTTCTGCATGGCCAGCACCGATGAGGTTGCCGATTCTAAAATAAAGATGAATTAGACAAGACCGTGTATCCAACCGATTTCAACTCTACTCACCTGACAGACGCGGCTGAGCTGATAGAGAACGAAGCTATCGGGGATACAGGTTAGTGCTGCTTCGTTTCATGAGTAATTTGGTTACTATCGCACCTTGATAGCTTGTCGACGCCGAGACCAAGAGAACAGATTGCGCAGCAAGACTTACTGGTCCCAGCCTACAGCAAAAATCGCATTTAGAACAGGAAACAGAGCATTAGGGGTAAATGCTCACATGCTAGCAGCCACTTCAAAATAAAGGATAGAAATCCGAGGTCAGTATAGATTATATCCCAGAAGCAATTTAGGCCTTACACCCAATTAATTCCCAAGACCACCATTCGCTCTAAATAAGAGAACCGCACCCATTAGAACATCGACAAGCAAAAATGCTGAGATTATACATACAGCCGTCTGTCCAACTCCAGAGATACCAAGTTTCACAAGGAAGCCTAACGCCTCTCCTGAGAAAATCTTCTTCATGTTAGACTTTGTGATTGGAGACCAGGCTTCTCTCGGTGCCCAAAGGATAGCATGGGACACGAATAAGATGGTGGACAGGTTCAATGAAAAGGCGGTAGCGATAGGTGCGCCAATGAAACCTAGTCCGAGCCCTAATTCAAAAGGTTTAGCGATGTTGTGGGTGCAAGGTGACACATTATTTACCTGAAAACGGTCCTGGACCCCACACTGGATTCACAATACGGGTATGAGTTGATCATTCCAAGCTATTGGATGACTACGCACCGAGAATGTAGTTCAAAACCACGTTGATGGGGGCAACAATCATCACGATGATAGTCGGGACATGAAGAAGTCCTGTGAGGTCAGGGGCATCTTAGAACAGACACCCATCGAAGCATGATAACACTGCCACCTCACCTTGAGACTGATAGTACCTTCGGATCACAGTGTTGACCGAATAGGCAGGTAATCCAAGACTAATCCATCGTAGGTAAGTTGCAGCGAGAGCCGCCACCTCGGGATCCTGGCGAAGGAAAAGGAGGATATCTTCTGCTGCCATCCAAATGGCAATGATGGGCTTGGAATGGCATTTACGTTAGAGCTCCCGCTTGATGAATTCGGAATAGTTTCAGCTTACAATTTGGGTTACGAAGACGACGACCGCCATTCGTTGAGACCAGAGACCCACAAGCCTCCTTTGTTCTACATTACCGCCCCACGCCTGAGGAAGTAAGGAGTCCAAGGCTGATACCATTCCAACAATGATGGAGTACCCCGTGACGGCCGATGTCATTGAACCCAACGTAGAGGCCGCCAGCTCAATAGTCGACAGATGACCAATTGATATCACCGCCGCAATGGAAAGTGAATACTCCAAGAGCTGGGTTCTGGACACGAGATCGGGTCATGTCAGAAGATCCGCATAGTGGGGCTCAAGAAAAAAAGGAGACGTACATGAAGATAGGCAAAGTGTAGCGCAAAATAATCCCGGCCTCCTTTCTCCATGCCACTGATGTATGAAGTTCATAATCAGAAAGGATAGCTTCTTCATATTCATCATCGGAACTTTCTGCTCGGAGAGTGGATTCCACTGATTCGTTTTCGCTCGTGTGACCAATCCCAGGTACCCCATAGCGTGTAATTAAGGTACTGTCACTAGCCAACAATGGTTTTTGTTCATCAGCTTCTTCACCGCCAGACCAAGGCTTTCCCATCGACGGTAGTACCGGTCTTGAATGATGAGACTGGGAGGGAGCACGGTGTGATCCACGTCGCGCTCTTCCTGAGGACTCCCCATTTCTTGTATCAGCTCCGTTTGCCTCTAAATCCTCAGCATGACCGTGATGATGAGAACTTTGCACTCCTCCCATGTAGCGAGTAATGCTGTGTGCGCTCTGGTAGGACGCCACTGGCGACTGAGATGCATAATGCGGGTACGTGAACGACATCCTTGACAAATTCGTGACCAGAAGCGAGAGGAGTGATAGGTATACAAAAGGCGGGAAGGGAGCAGAAGAATGATTGTGTGTTACTATTGAATTATATAGAAGTGGTTGGATCACTAAGGAGAAACAGGGAAAAAATTGCAACTTCACGTCACCTCGACCAAGCCACCACGTGATAGTTTGACCCAAACAAATGGATCAGGCAAGAGTCAGGGGCCCAATTTGGTAAAGTTAAAAGCCAAACCCTTCTTTATTACATGAGGGTCCAGAAGATTGGCTATGACAGAGATAAGCAAAGACAGTAAGAGATGAGAGGTTCAGTTCTCGATCTCTATATGTGGTATATACAGTCTCAGCTGGTACAACCAGATAGTCTGAAAAATTTCTCTTAGGTCTTCGGAATCCGGGTTCTACATCTTATCGGAAATGAAGCTCGGCAGCGCCGATCCCTTCCCAGGATTGAGGAAAACATTCCTCACGCGCGCTACAGAAGCGCCGTAATACTGTAATGCAGAACAATAAGCCGATTTGAATGGTGGTGATCTGGCGTTGGCAGATGATTGAAGAACATGTCAATAAGCGACAGGATTAGCATGCGTTGCACATGGAAAGCCCGACATACAGATTAGCTGCACATCCCTGACGCATGTAAACTAAGCCACAATGTCCTAGATCTCTGAACCTCTTATCAATTCGAAGTGCTCCGCTCAAACTCTGCTTTCCAAGCCTCTAATTTCTTCATGTGTGGCCATCTTAGCGGGAATTGCTTCGGTTCAGAGTAAAATCACCTCCAGAGGCTTGAATGCTACACAAGATAGACCTAAATGGGATTGATCGCTTATGAGTGCACCAGTCAATTTGTCTTCGGCGCTACCGGGTTACTGAGATATCTCTCTTTTGCAGGGCAATCAAGGTTGGCATGATTACCGACTCTCAAGAAACGAATGTGGGAATTTATTACTAATACTGTGCATTCCCACATTCTACTCTGTTCGTACAATTGCGTCGCTGACTCCACCTCCCTGGTAATCAAAGAGCAACGAACGACAAGAACCATATCGAACTCAAGAGTTGAAGTCGATTATTACTATGTCTCGCTTGCCTCTAGCCCTACTACTACAAACGATTGGACCATCTGGTAAACAACTTTTCGATTACACCTTGTCCTTCTCTGATGAGGATTACAACTCCTTTAGATCAAGTACTGGTCCATCGGAAAGTATAACAAGATATGAATATGAAGCCTAACTCAGCGCTGCTCCCGATCCACTGGGCACCGAGGCGACCTTTCCAAAATTTGTTAAAATTGTACACTGCGGCATTTTCCGCATGAGTCACTTTGAAAACTGCCTCCAATGGGAATCAAATGTAGTACTTGAGGGTTAAGTCCGCTTCTTTATCTATCAACAGCCGGTTATAACCCTGATTTTCCGTAGGCTCCACGGCAGCGAGAGGATTACCGTGACGCGATAATCATCAATGATGCAAGGTCTAGTGCGATTTGCCGATGTCTATGTCGCATCAGTAACGATTGACCCGACGTTCACTACAAAACAAATCACTCCAACTAGTGTTTTATAACCCTGATCTTAACATGAGCTCATGCCCATTATCCACGGTGACCATGTGTGAAGGATCGGATGATAGCCTATTCCTGGGTAGATGAGAGAAACAAGCTTTGCGCTTGAATGCAGACGGTTTAGAGCGAGTGTGGACATTTATTGCCTTATTGAGGTTCAGTATTACATTCCGGTGAGCATTTGATTTCTCGGAGTGTACAGTGTCGGTTTTCAAACTAAATATCTCCTCCTGCGCGCTCCGCGTCACACGTCGTAGGTGTCAACATCTGGTCCATAAATATCTTCGTTATCTATGAAGGAACAGACCCACCCATCATCCTTCCCCCCAATGATTGGTACATCAATCGAAGTTGATCCCGCACCTTCTCCGTCAAATGAACTTCCTTCGCTACGCCAGTATAAGCGAAATAGACATGAGTTAATGAGATTCTAAGCGGTCTCCATTCTCTCGGGTAAGTGTCTACGTTATCTCACTATGCTAGGTAATCATTTCTTGGTTTCCCAGCTCAATCGCAAACGAATTGCCACTACCTCAGATAGCAGTAGTTGGCTCTCAGAGCGTCGGCAAAAGTTCATTGATCGAATCTATGAGTGGGGTAAGTGCTAAATCTTGCAACTATGTTGCCACACTGATTGATCTGTCCTAGATCACACTTCCACGGGACAGCGGTACCTGTACCAGGTAGGATCTGCAATTAAACTTGTCTATGATATCCTCCTTATCTCTTTCCTCTTAAGATGTCCGATGGAATGTCGACTGGAGAAAGCTAACAAATGGTCTTGCAAGATCACTCTCAGATTCTGGGACGAACTAACTGGTACCCTGAGGTCTGAATGCCCATTTGGAGGAACCATTTATGATAAGGGCGAAGTTGAGCCAATGCTTCGCAGAGCGCAGAGGGCTGTGCTGCGTACTGGAACCGCCGTCAATCTATTTTTAAACGATGACGATCTTAAAATCCCAGGAAATATCATGTCTTTTACCAAAAATTGTGTAAGCATTCGAGTATCTGGACCGGATGTACCGGAGCTCCTCTTTTATGATTTACCAGGTACGTGTGATTTGAATTAATCTGGATTTGATGATAGTGATATAGTGTTTCAGGCCTTATCGCGAATGTGGGCGATAGCGGAAACGAGCAGGATATCAAGTTGGTCGAGGACCTGGCGAAAACCTATATCGCTAACCGCGATTGCCTGATATTACTTGTTATTTCATGCGAAAGTGAGCATTGTTATGGATTACATATAGTCCCTAACAAATGCTTACTCCTTTGCTAAAGCTGATTTCGAAAACCAAGGGGCTGGGAGGCTTGTGCTTAGAAACAAGACTCTAAGGCAAAGAACTATTGGTATGTATTAACGAAACTATGGTCATATTACCTTTCTAACATTCGTTTTTCATAGGTGTTCTCACGAAGATAGATCGAATAGAGTCCGGGACGTCGCAGAAGTGGCTTAATATGCTAATGAATCAAGAAACAATATTGAAGCACCGATGGTTTGCTGTCAAGCAGCCTAGTCCAACAGAACTACGCGAGGGGATTTCTTGGGATGAAGCAAGAATGAATGAAAAACAATTCTTCAAATCAACCGATCCTTGGGCATCGCTTGAACCTGGCTTTGAGCGGAATATGGGCTCACAGAATCTTTCAGAGCACCTGAGTGTCACACTTTCCAAGGAAGTTGCGCAGAAGTAAGTAAACTATATACAAGTCACTTGCAATTAAAGCTGATCCAATGGGCATCGTCTCTAGATTGCCGGAAATTCGCGCAAAGATTGAATCCTTACTCAAACAAACAAACCATGAGCTTAGCCACATGCCCGAACGTGATTTGAGCGATCCCAGGAAGGAAACCATCAGGTTGCTTACGGCATTCGCTCGGAAAGTCTCCAAACATGTCGAAGGGCTCCCTCCAAGAACGCTTGCATCCCCCTCCGGACTTATTACGACCGTCAATGGACACTACGAAGATTTCCGGCTTCAGCTACATCGGACTGCGCCGCGGTTCCGGCCCTGGAGATCTGACACTCGCCTTTCCCGCACTGATGTACCAGAAATGATACGAATGGCGGAGCGTGACGATGCTGTAGATGGAAATGGATCAATTATTTTTGTAGATCAGGTATGCGAATACGCTGAAAGGTTCGTTCTCGTGCAAAAAGTTTCAAAACGACATGCCTTCATATAACTCACTAATAGGTCGCGAACTCGTGAATGGCCGGGTAATTACCCATTCGCTATGAAGGAAAACATCTTTCGTGAGGCCATTTTGCTGTGGGAAAATATCGCAAAAGCCTGCTTCAAAACGGTGGAAAGCACTCTGATCGAACACCTCAATCAACTAATCAACGAGCACTTCAAGTCAGAAAGTAATGTGAACTTAGCCACGGCAGTCAGGTTAGTATGACTATTCCTGTAACCTCGGGTGAGGCTCACTGGCTAGCGCTGTCAGAAAAATCGTGGATGAAGAGCTCGGTATCTGTGCTGAATCCGCCAAAGCCCGCATCAAGGGTACCTGCCAAGGCGAAATGGAGAAATATTTCACTCAGAACCTTCATTATTTCCTTGCTTTCCGGGACAAACTCCTGAATCGCTACAAGTCGCTATATCGGAAATCGCGTGGAGAGCACTCATTTCTTGAGCGCCTCGAGAGTCCCGCTTCGCAACCCGAGCCTCCTAAGCCTTCTTCAGTAAAAAGCATTCCAGTGACTTTTGGGACACCTGTTCCCAGTGCTCCAGCTGCGGTAGCTGCTGCGCCAGCACCGTCTCGGTCCAGTTCATTCGATGAAGATATCAACACCATCCTTAGTATTCTCGCGCGCCGGGGGGTGCGTGGAGTACAAGCAGAAGACCTGGCTAAACTACTACCGTCCACTGATATGGACCACGGATTAGAAATTATGGCTGAAATACGAGCATACTTCCAAGGTAAGGCGCATTGCCTACTATGGAATCGCACTATACTAACAGGTTTGGGGGTTCTTAGTCGCTTATAAACGGTTTGGCGATACAATTCCCATTGATATAGATGCCGGATTTGTTCGCACGTTCGACGCTGGCCTCGAGGTTGCACTGCTGACGCGAATGGATCTAGATGTCACGACTTGCCGCCGTTACTTGGAAGAACCATCCAGAATTATACAAAGGCGGAATGAGTTAAGGCAGAGAAAGGAGGCTCTCGAGATTGCCAAGCGAAACTTGGACCAATCCAGCTTGAA
>WSTZ01000445.1:0-15286 GCA_019632295.1 Tulasnella sp. 418 | reverse complement strand
CTAGCTTTGGGCCGAGCGCTGGAGTGGATGCCATATTATCCATCAAGGTGGGGTCAAGGCGTATTTCTCCGATCCACAGTCGAAAGCGCCAAGGCCCGCATACTCACAATAAATGCCGACTCAGAAGAAATTAAAAAGCTATGGGATGAGGTGAGCATTAGAATCCTAGCATCTAGAGGGTTATTTATGCAAACCTACCCTGACAGGAGGAAGCTTATCTCGTTCAACGAAAGCCAGTAATAGATGAAGTGAGGATCTTTATCTCAACCTATGCTTTCACTTGATTAAATCCATCATAGTACAACTGGGCTTATAGCACCTGGGAGAAACAACACATCGGGTATCGCAGTGATGCAATAGCCCAGAATCAGGATAGGTACGATTGATATTTATCGGTATAGCGTGTACCGCTCATTAGCCTCCGCATTTCTTGTATGCAGATGGTATCATGAAGCTGAACGTGCAGGTTGGACACAAGCCGATGCCAGGAAATCCCTGTCCCTCAAAGAGCTATTAAAAACCAAGAAGCGATTGAATGCATTCATGACCGATGATGGTATGTGAACATTTTCTACTTCGCAGAGAACCAGGCTGAAGTATCAATCATGTTAGATTGGGAGTTTTATTTTCCTCGAATATCAGCAGAAATTGATCAAATAAGGATCAAACGAGAGTCTCTGGAGCTGGAGCATAAACGACAACAACATCGTCAAGCCGTTATAGACTTTCTCAATAAACTCAAGAGTCGACCAGCAACCTATCGTGACTTTCCCATTCACCTACCCTCTCCCGACGTGTTCCGCAAGCTCCCCGTCGTAGAATCATTTGAACAGAATACGGAGATCAAGTGGTTGAGCAAGAAGTTGGAACAAAAGGATATCACAGTTGCGATCAAAGGTGATTTGGAAAAGTGGTTAGCGAGAATGAGAAAGGTTTTTGCAGATAAACTCGGGTTCAAGGCGAAGGATGTGGCTCTCCTCGGGAAAGAGGTGTTGCATCCGACTGAGCGACTAACCGCTCTTTTTGAGTGCAAGAAATGTGGGAAGAATGGAAGGATATATGATCAATCGGGAGGGAGTCTGACGTTCCATGAGGTTGTCGCTCATGTTTGTCCAAAATACGCGGTGAAGAACGAGAAGGAGAGGAAATGGGACTTGGCGAAGTTTACGGTTGATAAAGTCGCCGTAGAGGTCGTGAGGGAGGCAATAAGAATTGGTGGATGGGATGAAGCAAAATCGACAAAGAAACGTATTGCTAAGGACGGTACTAGGTTCGAATGCAAGGAATGTGGATTAAATATGGTATTTGATTGTCTGGTCAGTTGGCCCGGGAAGTAGTGCTCGTTTCGGTTACTGACTTGTTACTATTTTTAGGTTGGCCATGCGAAACGGCATCTGCAAACTTCACCTGTTGGGAAGTCAGATGATGGACGAACCCCGCAAGAAATCCCTGCAGGTGGTCTCAAAACAACCACAAATGTGAGCTATTTCCTACCATCGTCTTTATCTACCTCATAAGCGGAGTTTGTCAGGAGATCCCACCCGAGAGGATCATCGAAGCTGGGACGGAAGTCCCACCTTTGAGGTTCTCACTCTCTAAATACAGCGCCTTTGATTCTAAGCCGAAACCATATCCAAACCTAGAATTGCTGATGATGGACATTCCACAATACAATGGCCTGCGACAGAAACCCATTTATTATTGTCTACACTGTCCCGAAGAGGTGAGGAAAAAGAGGAAAGGTTACACAATCAATGGTCTGCGATTACACTTAGGAACTCTGTGAGTAACGGTGTAAGCTGCCAAGCGCTGTGATACTGACAATATCGCTTGCAATTCAGGCACAAGGTGAAAACACTCCGAAGTGAAGACTTTTTTGGTGAAGAGCAAAAGCCAGCTAAAGAAAATAAAGTGCATTCTACGAACGAACAAATGGCAAGACAACAGGGCGACATGAATGAATCCGAAAGGATGCTAGCATGGTTGATGGAGACAACAGGGGATGGGAATGTGCATGCTGAAGTTGAACCGCAGCAGCATGCACTGTGACTAGGTTGGTTTTTTCGCTACCCCACTTCCCAGCTTCTTCGCTTCATAAGCTGCCTGTCGTTTTGCATCTCTAGCCTTCTTCCTCTCCTCCCTTGCCAACCTCTTCTCCCTCGTCGGGCTCATTTCGATCCCATCCTGCACAGACCTCATCCGTTCTACATAACGCGAGACATATTCATCCATCTTTTCTTGTAATGTCCGAATACCTTCTTGTTCTGAGTACGAACTGAAGTCAAAATCGAATCCCCACCCATGTGTCTCTGGCCATTGGGACGCTTTGCCTTCCCGCCACCATCCAACGAACCAGCGTGCTGTGCGTTCTAGATCGTATTCTCCGCCCTTACGAATGGACCCCAGGCGTTCTGCCACGAGATACAGAAATTCTTCAAGATCCTGCACTGGTTTCTGCGCGGACTTGGGGAGGATAGGAAGGTAGGCTGGATCTGGAGAGGATCGAATGAATGAAAGTTCAGGCAATGCTCAGGCAAGGATACTTACTTTCGGGGTTGAGACGATTTAGTTTGTAAAGGAGATATGCTGCCAGTGATTCAACGTCGTAGAGACTTTCTTTGATTCCAGCTGCAGGATGCTCTTTCAGGATCTCAATGTATGAATTTGATAGAACCGAGCCCATACCTATTAAAGCAAGCTTGACACCTCGTTCTCGACCTTCGTCTCCTCGACCAAGGAAAGGAACCATAACCCCAGGGGAGTCAACGGCATATATTGGCGGATCGAGATTCAACTTGAGTCGTTCTGACAGTGCGCGTGTAAGCCCCGGTTGTGCAGAAGTCCGAAGCGCTTTGGTGGCTGTAGAATTTACAGTGAATTGTAATGTGATTCAATGCATAAAATAAACCTCACTCACATATGGATGTACCAGCCCAACGCAAATTATTGAGTAATGTAGATTTTCCAATGTTGGGCATGCCAACAATCAAGATATTGAGATGCGGCGTTGTTTCCTTGTTTTCTTCTGCTATGGCTGAAAAGAGCGGGTTAAGCTATGCCCTTCTTCGGAAAATGGGGAGAGCAAGACCAACATACGAGACTCGAATGGAGGGCCCGGAGATCCCGGGGAGATCCCGTCGAGTTGAAATGTATTCGATGATCAAAGTGCCTCTTCAGAGCGCTTTCTAATGGCTTTATGGAACAGAGCTATTCTATCATAACCCACCACGATGAAGTAGAGACAGAACGAACCTTTTCTCCCTTAGAAGACACTAAATCTCGTTTGGTGTACACTACTATTCTTTCACATACTCCAGCACCAGAATTTGCTCCTAATCCTTCTTTTTCTACTCTCCATTTTGCTAATGCAGTTTCGAGCGTTGGATTGATTGAGGTTAGCGGTAGCCGAGCGTCTCGTGCTTCGATGACAACATGCGTATTGGCTAAAAGTGTTGGTAGGGCCTTGGTAAAAGAGGCCATATGCCCGGGAAACCATGATGGAGCTGGTGGTAGCGGAGGGAGCACCATCCTAGGAAAGCGATGCAGAGCGTTGAAGTCGAAAATGGTGTGGGAAACGTAGACATAATTGTTCGTAATTATGTTTTGCTCTGCCTTACTAAGCAACTTCCACTTCCGAACTCCACTTGAACTCCACTGACAATACTGGTCTTTCAACAACTGATGGCCACACAAGCTTATCACATAGTATCCCACTACAGTCCTCCTTCGGAACAGGAACCTTACGATGAACTCGAGAACGAAGCAACTTGGCAAGTCGGACATTCCTTCGGTAAATCTAAACGAGCAACTCAACCGCCCAAGTTCGTTCCACCTTCGGGACTTTATGATGAGTATGGACGACCGAAAGTCGTTGAAGATGATGACGAGATTCGGATAATAGGAGAGAAGACTGGTGTTGTTGGCTCTTGGTATAGGAATCTCCCCAGATCTGGGAGTGGTGCTGTGACAGCTCCAGCGACTCCTCCACCTGTGGTCAATACTCCAGCGCCTTCAGCAACTGCATCAGCTCCCGATCTCACAAATCCGTCCTCTGAACGATATAACAAGGGCGCAAAGCGGAAGCCAGATTGGTTCATCTCGAACGTCTTGAAGAAGCAGGCCGAAGCATCCCAGAGCACACAACCTAGTGCATCGACTTCTTCCCTAAATGACATGCTTGTTAGGGCTCCGCCGCCTTTACCGGACGAAGAAAAGTTCGTGCCTCCTGTTTGGACCGCAATAGGTCCGAGTAATCGAGGTTATGGAATGCTGGAAAAGCACGGTTGGGAAGAGGGACAGGCATTGGGACTTGGAATGCATCGGGTGAAGTCTGAGGTGGTGACAAATGAATCCAAATTGACATCTTCAGCAGCAACTTTCGGCGGTACACATGAGGTGGAAGATGCAGAGGTCATTGATTTAACGGCCGAAGACTCAATGAGCGAGGAATCCGAGGAGGATGAAAGGGAGTCGGCTGATGCTGTCTCAATCTTTTCCGCAGCTAAAGCACAGAAACCAGCAAGGACACATGCAGCTAGTAGCCGTCTCGAAGATGGGTCACGAGCCCTTCTAACACCCCTCCCAACCACTCTAAAACCGGATCGGACGGGTATCGGATCGAAAGGCCTAACTAAGAAGAAAATTACTCATACTGCGGAGGCCATTGCAATACATGCACGCTTTGCTCGAAAAGCGCAGCGTCAAGCGGTGCACAATTCTGGGGCGCAAACCTCAGAAAGGGGTGCGAAGGGATTTTCTAGGAAGATGCGGAGGGAAGAACGAGCCAGAGTTGATTTACTGGCTTACATGAAGTCCTAATCTTTCCACTGGTTGCGATGTATCTCGTCGTTAGGTGCGTTGATGCACGCTTTGAACACATTGTAAACCACATATCTCAAATGATAACGGATTGCTCCTGTTCAGCCTTTACGTGTGTCATTTTCGATTTCCAGGTATCCTGGGAATTTGACTTTACCTCATCTGGACAACCACAGCGCCTAATCCTCATGGAGCCCGCCTCTAGTATCTTCCGTCATCGGCGTGATCCGATAAAGAAGACGGTGTACGCTGATTTCTCAAGACGTGGGATAGTGATCTATCGATGGTGCCCCATTTGCGGAAAGCGGGTGCTCTTGCACGTTGAATCATTGCTGCACACCAGGAGGCTTTGGTAAATGTTCTATACACCTTCTAGAGTACCTATCGATCACTCTACCCCCTGATGGCAGATAACGTGATGTACGATGTTTTTGGAAAGTGAACAAATGATCATTTGTCCTGGTTGTGGGGTCATGCACGGGAAATGAGCGGCTTCGAAGAAATGAACCTCGGTGATCAACCTGGATTCTTGATATACTAATAAGGTCACCTCAGTAGCTTCATTATGGCAGGTGAGCCGTTGGGCGGACGCTAACCCAGTTTCTTAAGTTCAGGTCGAGAACCAGAACGTAAAATAAGCACGGGAGATGTTTTGTAGTGGCAACCCAGCTCCAAGAAAGAATCGTGATAATTTCAGTCTGCCCCGCTAAGAGGCTTTCTCAATGAGGCTTCGAGCCAACATCTTGTAACCTCGTTTATCAGGGACCTAATCAAGAGATAGAAATTTGATTGCATTGCCTCAGAATTACATGATGAACCACTGAGAGTGGTATGTGTGAAGTTTATGCTGCGTCAGAGATTGCGGAAAGCAGTGCCTCTAGCAACCAACATAGGGAGCGGGAGGACCAATATTGGTGAAATGGGGTGACAAAGGACTAGAACGCCGTCGGGGGCTTTGCGGAGTTTCAACCGACGCGCGTTCACGTAGACCCTGAGCATTGTTCGAGCCAAGCATTGTCCTCTAAACAACTCTATGGTTGACAACGTGTGGTTGTCGCAGACAATGAACCATTTACACGTTTCACATATGCTCTGTTGTCCCTTCACCCTAGATCATATCTACAATTAGCTCGACCCCCTTTTTCTGGGTCATTGTATTTTTGGAATTAACCCAAGAGTCATCGATTCAAGCTTCTTTCATGAAGGTATAAAGGCCCTGTGGCCGGCAGGCTTTGATTCCTTAGTTCCCCAACTCTTCACGTCCTTTCTATCACGATCTTCAAACCCCCGGAGGGTCTTTTCTACGTTCTCTAACGACTTTTTTTGATTTCATATCTTGCAATCCGGTATTGCAAAAAAACCCATTACTTTTGAAACCAACTGTCATTCTCTATATCACATCACTCGCATTAACCGATCTAGATGACTACATCTGCGATGAAGTCCATGTATGCGATCTTGGCTGTTTTCGCCATTTTCTTGAACCTCTTCCAACTCGTGTCAGCCCATGGTTACGTCAAAGGTATGTTGCACCTCAGGGTGATGACGTCGCTCTATACTGATTAAATTAACCTTTAGCGATCACTATTGATGAAACCGACTACAAGGGTCCTCTCCCAAACGAAGGCGGCGAGGACAGCATCATCAGAGGCATCAGCACGTCGTTCCCAGTTAAAGATGAAGAAGGCAACGATATCATCGTAAGTGGTTCATTCACTGAACCTCCTATGTCACACACAACCAACACTGATTATTTGATTAGTGCGGACCAAACGCCCAAAAGGCTGCTTTGTCAGGAGCTGCCAAACCAGGAAGCAAACTCACATATGATTGGGCAGGAGGCGACAATGGCAAATGGCCCCACAATACGTATGTGCAGCTTCTTTGCTCATAGGACAATGGCAGAAAACTGACCGAAGCATTCTGTTACAGTGGACCTATGTTGACTTACATCACGCCCTGCAATGGAGACTGCTCAGATTTCGACCCTTCCGATGCTAAATGGACCAAGATCGAGGAAGTCGGACGCAAGGAGAACAGCAACCTTTGGGTTCAGAACGACCTTTGTTAGTGATATCGTTTCCGTGCCTCATTTCCTCTTGTTGAACTCTACCCCCGCATTTCTAGTCGAGGGAGGAACCTATACCTTCAATCTCCCCAATGAACTTCCCAACGGCAACTACTTGATCCGTCACGAAATCATTGGTTTGCACATTGCAGGAGAGAAAGGTGGTGCTGAATTCTATCCAAGCTGCGCTCAAATTACTGTCAGCGGTGGTCAAGATGGTTCTCTTCCTTCCGACGAAACCGTCCGCTTCCCTGGTGCTTACACCCCAACTGATCCCGGTATCTTGGTGAATGTAAAGTTCTTCAATGATTTTCTCCATTAGGATGCCTCTGATCCCCGAATTCTAGGCTTTCGATGCTAGCAAGCCTTATCAATTCCCTGGCGGTGACGTCGTCCGCTTGTCCGGATCTCACTCCAATGGTGGCAACAACGACAACAATAACAATAATGGCGACAACAACGGTGGTGACAATGGCGATAACAATGATGGCTCTGACCAGGGAGAACAAGATTGTAAGGACGAAGATGATTCGCAAAACAATGATCAAGGGGATGGAAATACTGATAATGATCCCTTTTCGGTCCCAGCGTCCTCCAGGTCTGTATCTCCGACTGCCTCTGGCCCAGAGCCTGCTCTCACCACTGTGTTTGCGACTGTGACCAGGGAACGACCTACCTCTACCGAACGAGTTGTTTCGACTGTCACCGTTGTCACAACTGTCTTTGTCGACGGAAACGGAAGAGAGGCTCCTACAGCTACACCCACCGCTCAAAAAGCAGAAGATCCTTACCGCCTTCGTATCCGCCGAAGTCGTATTGTCGGCCGATCTCACATCTAATCACCCACCACAACATTTTTTTTCTTTACCCTCCAAATGAAAACGATCGTGATGACCTGAAGAAAGGAACGATGATAAATTTCGCATGATCATTCTTGATGTCTTGTCTTTTGTGATATATTCTAATCTATCTTATATTGTTTTCGAAGCCGGCATATGCTTGCCAATTTACCCTTTTTGTATTATACTATCACTCCTTTTAGTGTATAATCTTAGCGATCTCTGTGTTAACATTGGTGTGCGAACGTGTGTTATTTCAACTTGAAAAGATTGTCCTGCAACAATCTCATTTGAATACATCGAAGGAAGGTACAACTACAGTCAGAATCAACTTTATATAAGACACGGTCAAAAAATGAGCGAGGGTTTTCCTATGTAAAGCAAAAAAAAAAAGTTCATTGACAAAACAAAAAACGAAGGTGAATGTTCAAGGGATGACCATCACAACGGTCATAATAGAAACTGTCCCTATTATAAGCCAAATCGATACCTTGAGGGCAACGACACGCTGACGGTGCCTAATCCTCTCATCTTCCACACGGACTGTATTCACAGCAGTACCCGTCAACCGAATCAACTTGTCCCATGTCCATCTCCTATAATGTATGCGGTTGAAGTAGAAAGCCTTGGTGGCTGAAGTATGGTACCGATTTCGAGTAAAAATGGGCGATCGAGGAGACGGGAGTAAAGCCTTCTCTGAATACGACTCGTTGATGGTATAGACGCTCAGTCTATAGTTCTCGCTGGTGTTGGATGTCGAGAACGAATCGGTATCGGAAGGCCTGCGGGTCTTCTTCTGCTTCCTTGTCTGGAAATCCTCCAACGGCGTGAACCGATCCTCCCTAGGTGCCCAATTAGACCGAAACTCCCGCTCAGCAACCAACGCCTTTTCTTCATCTTCATACTGCTTAGTCTCCCTCACCCCTCTCCACGTCAACCAAAAACACAAACTCGTCCTAGAGCCAATTGCATAACCAATACTGATAAGATAAAACGGTAAAAGAGCCAATCTGGCGGGTCGCGGAATTCTTGTTTCGAAAAGGATAAATACGATTGTAAGCGCCAATGCTATGCCCAAGATAGCCAGGGACATTAGCAGACGTCCAACTGATGTAGTGCGGGAGAGATTGATGACGGCCTGGTTAAGGAAAGTGGGGACTACTTGATCAGCCAAGTAGTTGTGAAGGAATGTTGCGACGGGTGCAAGGGTCGAAGGGTGGGTTGTGAGTTTGGTTTCTGAAAGCGCTTGTGCCATCATTTGAGGAGGAATGACTTTGGAGAGATTGTGGGACATTGAGTCGGTAAGATATCTCCTCACGAGATGTTCCAACTCTGGACGTAATGGCTGGGATGATGGGTCCATGATCATGGAGTTTACGTAGGCTCCCCTTTTTGGATTGATGGTTGTTTGGGATGTGCCTTGAAGAGTTGCAGCTCGAGGTCTTGCAGGGAGGTGTGATGGCACTTCGGACTGTGGAGGCTTGATGGATGCCGTTGTGACCGCCCGATTACGAGAGCGGTAACCAAGCAATCCGGCTGATGGGATGGGAGAAATCGGAGATGGTGGTTGAAATGCAGGGGAACCAGTGGAGACTGCGCTTGGTGGTTGCGAAGAGCTGGCTTGTGAGAGGGAAAGGTACTCGATAACAGTGTAAGGATGTGGTGGTCTGTCTGAGGGAAATAAGTGCAGGAAGTTCTCTTGGAACCTGCAACTTTGATCAGTAACGCTTCATCAGGGTGTATCAGGATACCTACTTCTTAAATGCCATCAGAAAGTCCAACGCTGCAAGATTCGTTCCATCGGACGAATGCTTCAGAAACCGCCTGAGATCCTGATATGTTATTGGACTCTTTGTATGACCTTGGATGATTGCATCGAGTGTAATATCTGCATCAGGTGTATTCACTTGCGGTGATCGCCTAGTTGGGCAGATCCACTGTGGCAGTCGAAATGAGAATTTTGAACGAGTGTATTCCTCAGAGAGTGATGATGTTCCTACAGCTGGCAGAGAGTTGGCGAGGAGATGTCTCCAAGCATTGGGTCCGGTGCATGACCGGCATGTGCAACCTGTTTGATGGAGCATATTACAACTGAAGCCGTAGGAACCAGCCTACGACTCTGGTGAAATGACTGTGTTGATCCAGCGTACCTCTAGAGAGAGGTCAAGGCAGAGTCCAGCAAAGCCAGTCGTTGAAGGAAGAGAGTTGAGACATTTCGTTATATCCCAGTGACGGAGAAGCCGTGGGCAAATTCTCTGATAACGTGTCGCCCTGGTAATTAGTTGATGCAAACATATATTAGGGGTGCCGAGAAGCTGCACAGCCACTAATCCATCAGCTAATCCAAACTAATCCCGATGATCGTCGTCACTCAAACTGATCGAGGCATCAGGATGCACTGAGTGTTACAAGATCGGACACCCTCAGTAATGCCCCTTCCTCTGCTCCTCGATCCAATCCCACAACTTCTCACTCCATCCTGGTGTTTTCACATACTTCCCGGCGGTTCCCAACCTTGCCCACGGCATCATGAATTGTCCGTTAAAATCTTTAGTCTCCGGCGAAACACCAGCCCAAAGCTGCGTCAGTGCGCCATAAGGGGCAGGATACATTATCCTACGCTGTATTCGAAAGACATTAAGAGACAAAGAACTCATCGTTGTGGTAAATTGCGCTTACCGAAATGGCCTTAGCGATCGGGGAGTAGTGTCGCTGGAGATCCGTATTAATGTTGCCTTGGCGTTGCACATCAAACCATGTGCCACGTAACGCTTATTTCGGGCCGTAGCTCACCTGGATTCACCGAGTTTAAAATGATTCCTTGGTCTGCATATCTCCTCGCGAGTTCGTTCGAGAAAAGAACATTTCCCTAAAATAGTTTACGTTGGGTCATGTAATAGAGAACTGAAAATATCGAGTATACTCACGAACTTGCTTTGGTTGTAAAGACCTTGCGTTCCAAGCTTCTCTCTGGAAGGACCTTCTCTTAATGTGTCATACTGGATGCCTTCTGTACTAACAAAATATGCACCGGCGGAAGAGGTATGGATGATACGGGCCTTTCCATCTTGGGATGATCCGGCGCCGGCAATAAGCTCGGGTATTAGCAGTAAAGTCAAGTGTGCATGACCGAGTACGTTTGTACCGAATGTGAGGTCATATCCATCTGGTGAATTATTGAGGGTGAGCTGGCTTCGATGGAAAGATGTACAGAACTGGTTGCACCCGCAGTTAACTGTTCAATTGGAGGGACCATGACGCCACTTAAAATATAAGCTTTTGAGTGAACCGGAAAATTCTCAGATAAAAGATAGGACATACCCAGAGTTAAATAATACATGAAGTTCGGATTCTTTGCTAAAAGTAACAAGCGAGGTCACAAGAACCTTTTCCGCAAAAACTCAAAAGAATATATACCTTTTGAACTCATTAGCTGCCCTTGTTACCGCATCTAAGTCGGCAAGATCAAGTTGAAGAAATAGAGCTTCCTTTCCAGTATCCGCTTTGAGCTAGAAGAAAGAAAAACCTGAGAATTATTCCCGGATTAATGCAAGCCGTGGACAAACCTCTTGGATTGCAGCCTCCGCCTTGTCTCGCGAGCGAGACGCCATATAAACTTTGGCATTCTTCTTTAGTAATGCCTATAAACAAAACAAGGGGGTAAGTCAATGTGATACGGTTAGCATCAAGTCGCCGCACCGAATAGTCTCCTTCCCAAGTCCGGTATTTCCGCCTAATCAGATAACAATGATAAAATACTTGCATCCAGAAAAGAGAGCAGTTTCTATCACTCACCGGTTACGATGATGACCTTACCAGTCAATTCGGGAATATCTCTATCTGGATTGAATTTAGACTCGGGCGGAAAGTTTTGCCCAAACCATGCTACACTATACAAATGACCCATGGGCTCAATAGCAATTGGTTTCTCTTGGCAGAAGTCCTTTTTCGGTACAGAGAAGCAAGTATCATTGATTGATTAGTTGTTATATAAGTTGAGCACAGCGCCTGTTATTTTGTCTGTGCCGATTCAAACGATGAAAACGCGTCATTGAGGGAGGTGGAGGTGGAGGCGGGGGTAACTTAGCCCGCAGCAAGTCACGGGCCTAACATGTTCCAATCGCCGAAAATAGTTCCTGCCAAGATGAACCTCACTATCAACACCTTTTGAGACATTTTTGAGGAAATGATTAACCAGGATGACGGTCTGGGCTGTGTATGTGGACGACAACGACATTCCAATTATGGCCTTGCTGCGTCGAAGCTACTGAGCTGCGCTTCTATCTATAGTTCTTCTGCTGCCGGATTATTTGCTTGCAACATGCCCAGGGTCATCACTAGGAATGTTGAGTTGATCAATCGTAGAACTCGGTAGGAGGGCGCTACTGATAAGTAATTCGGGCAGCAGATCATGCCCTGCATCTTGCGTTCAAAAATGTGGAACCTCCCGAGTCAGACAGGTGATGTAATGCCATTACCCCTCGATTGTATCAGGAACATGCGCTGATTTAGACAACGCTATTGTATATGATAGAAGTAATCTGAGGCTCAATTTAGCAGTTTCGATTTTGCGTCCTCGGATCCGACAGCTACATGGAAAAAAGCTGTAGAATTCGAACAGGCGCTGACCTGTGTCTAGATTCCAGAAAGCCGAAAAGCTTATATCGACCATATGGATTGGTCTTGCCCGTAAATGATAGGGCTGGCGCCAAGCTCCAATACCATCTAAATTGAGGCAGAGCTGCATGATGGTAAGTATAAAAGGGATCATGCGGTGCTACGGAGCGCTCATTTTCGTTCTTTATCAGCGAAGATACTGTCTATTTTTGGTGGCAATATATCATTTGGTAATATTTCTCAATCGATGCAATGCTTTTGACGTGGCGCTGATGCTGCGGCATGAAATCATAATGAAGAATTTCTTTGAGTCATGGGTTAGATGGAACAAATGGTGAGTAGCGGCACCGAAGATCAATTACTCTATATATACTTCATAAATGTCTCTGGGGAACTGTAGAAGCTAGCTCATAAGTGACGCCGCTGATGAGTTTAGAGGCGATCACTCTTTCTTCTCCTCCCTTGGAATCAAAGAAACCTTTAGGCGCTGGACTTGCTGGTGTGGACGGTCTTCCTTCACAGGACTCCAAAGTATCACCCAGCTTCCCAATCTATGGGTCTCACAAATCGCTTGGAAGAGCGGCTTTGGTGCCTATGATCATGGTTGTGATCTGGTCACTGGGCATGGGAAGCATCCTTCTTGTCTGGCTCCTAGCCAAAAGAGTGCCTCTGGTCGCAGGATCTTGGTCCCATATTTTTGATGGCTATCTGGTAGTTGACGAAGGTAACAAAACGGGATCCGTAGAAACTTTGGATGGCCAAGAAACCTTGGAATCCACCATGACGGGTGTTTTGATCATCACAGCCATTGTATGTAGGTTTATGGGTCAGACCAATGAATCCTGGCTATCGACCGAATGTGATACTGATTAGATGGTAGTCGCATTTTTCAAGCATGGCTGTGATTCCATTGATGTCTCTGGGAGCGTTCTATGTAGCCGCAATGTGGCTCGATGACCAGACAAAGTCGAAACAAGGACCTACGCCTCTGCAGTGAGTTTTTCAACAATATTTGCTTCGGTGATTATATAAATACATCCATCAGGTTAGGACTTGTGGCACAAATGTGCAGTTCGGGGACTTGGGACAGTGTCCTGTTGACATCAAGATATCTGTTGAGGAACTGGAGGACAAAGTCCCCTGCTACTCGTGCACAGGTCTCGTCCCTTCTTCATTGTGCACTGGGTATTTGCAGCACTGTCGTGATCTTACATTATGCTGTAATGTACGTGCTGTGTACTCATTCAACCACTTATTCCGGAATATCAAACTCTCACGGCTTTTTCTTACAGAATCACTGATCTTTTGCTCAGTGCAGAACTCGGATCAGCGTATTACCCATTGTTATCAGAAGTTGATGTTCACTCAGGAACTGCTTCCACGCTCGGTACTCAATATAATTCGGCATTGTATGAAGTCCCTCCCAGCCCTGAAGACGATGTAAAACGATATATGGAGGCCCTCAAGACAATCAGTGGGGGGTCAAGCAGGAACAAAATTGTCACAATCACCAATTATAACTCGTCGGGGATGGAGGATACCTCATCCATGGCGGTTATCACAAGACCTCATGTTCCGTTTTCTTGGTCATGGAAAGCATCAACGATGGGAATCAGAGCACGATGTCGACCCGCACCCTGCAATTCCGCTCCCAAAGAACCTAAATCAATATCCTGCCCCCCTCATTCAGAACCAGACGACAACTTTCCGCTTCCTTCCTTCGACTATGTGACTCCCTCGGTGCATCATGCATACTATATCACAGGCTATTCACCCACAGGCGAGGAGTTACAAGGCCTTATCCCAAAAAATGCATCTGAATGAGAGAATAACTCATTCTACTTCATTATGGCCGTCCGACAAGACAGTCTTGCGTATGATGCAGTGCATGCTCATTCTGTTGAGCTCAACGATACAGGTTTGAACTTTATATATATTGGGCTTTGCGAGGTAAACCTATATGACATTGAAGTCTCCTATGATGGATTTCGGGCTTTCACCGGTGATAGTAGGACACTGGACATTAACTCTCTATACAGCATTGCTTCTCATCCTGTTCAAATGTTACACGATGAAGCAATGCGCATTATCTCAAAGCCAAGTGACTACCTCAACCTGAAAATCATAGAAACGCTTGGCCCGGCTACGTTCTATGATCAAGGCACTCCGGGATTCTCTGACAAACTTTCCGCTGAGTTTGCCAGGCAGTTCTTGTCCCTTGTTTCGGCTTTCAGTGCTGCCATGGCGCCAGCTATCACTGTGACCGATTACTCGGCCAAGTTGGTCAGTAGATATCCCTTAATGAGGACGCTAGCATACATCGGCGTAGTGTATGCGCATGGGCTGTTTGCCATCATCCTGTATGTGGGAGTCGTCGGTAGATCATCCAGGACTGTGGTTGTGGATGAGGTCGTAGAGTATGTCAATTGGAAGGGAGAACTGGTAGCAGTGAAGCAAAAGCCGGTCCAAGAGCTCCTCCTGGTACAATCACGGCTTACGGATTCTCTCGTGATTGTTGCGGAACATTTCCTGTGGCTCAGTGCAGACACTGCAGAGAAACAAGGAATATCAACGGGCGCTCTTTCAGCGCAAAGGAGCGCCGTTGAAATGTTCAATGTGGAGGATCAAGACACGGTGCGAGTTGATATCGGACTGATCAAGGGACAAGATGGTCAGCGGTGGTACGGGTTGAAGCATAGGAAGGGTGACATTCTGCTTGAAAACACGGAAAATATTGTGTAGGATGCTCTGATGGATGTTTCTATATCTCCCTCTCCTGTGATATGTGCCGAAGTTATGGATCCCTTTAGCTTGTCATTAGTAGATAGCTATTATACCGACGCTCATGGCACTGTGCAGCGATATGGCTTCAAAAACACTCAAAAGATCAGTTGGATACATGGTCAGCAGTGGTTGGGCATTATTATCTTCCAGCCCCCAACTG
>WSTZ01000443.1:1862-13180 GCA_019632295.1 Tulasnella sp. 418 | reverse complement strand
GTTCATTGGTTGCAGGCAGCATCCCGCAGCTATGGGCCAACCTCTGCTCCCACAACACCCGAAACATAAGAATCAGGTATCGTTGAAGTGCTACGGGGAACTATCTGTTCGTTGCTGAGCAACGGGACGGGAAATCTGCGAGAGGGGATACTCTCGTTTCGGGAGTCCTCACCGCTTCTGTATGTCTAGGACCCGATCTTTGGGATGCAGCATTAGACAAACGATGTATGGAGAGAGGTCATGCGAGTTCGACCCTAACGAGCGTCGAGGACAGTTTCTTGATATGGTCCTTAGGTCAGCGAGACGTTGACTTTTAGGAGCTTCATGAACCATTCATCCAATCCTGCTGGTGTGCCTGGAAACCACCAGGGCTTTCTGTTGGACCACTAGGTTTTGTTTGATACCTGATGACATCCTGAAAGCGAATAAGGGCCTTGAGAAGATGATAGATTTATCCTCTCAAAGCGGAAATGAAGGGGTAGAGGCAAACTATCGTAATGTTGTGCCTATGAGGTGCGTAAGGATGCACTAGAATGATATGGGATCTGAAATGAAAGATCGCAGTGATTAAACACCGGTCTGCACAGTGTTCGGGACTCAACAGACGCAGGACACGGATGATTTGCCTTCGATGGTGGTTGCGGAGTTGTCCGGATAACGAGAGAGCTTCTGAGTGAAAAGGGTTTTTTGGCACCCCAAGTTTGTTCATGATTTTTTGAGGGAGACTCCAATTTACGCCACCGGAAAACCAAGACCCACACCAGCCCTTCTTAATTGTGACCATATGGAAAGAGAAGCAGCTGAGACTGAACTTGGGTTGGTTCTACCCTTCAGGAGTATGAGAGCCCAATCGTTTCCTGCGAGAAATTCAGAGGATGGCTGGATTTGAATGCTTAACAAGGGATGGCGAATATGGATCACAACCGGTAGGTGGTTCTAGTTTGCTGCTCATAAACCAAGGGCAGATTCAGGAACGGCGAAGCCCGATCGAATGGAATCGGCTAATCGGACAAGGTTCAGGTACCATGTCGCTATCACGCGCCCCACCTTTACTCCACACAAAACCAAAACGGGAGGGGATTGAATAGGCGGCGAGTCTGGAATTCCAAGAGGCCGGGTCCAGTATATGTCACCACAGGACTGGAGGGACACTCCTGAGAGGCGTAAGGAATCGTGGATGTCGAGATAGTTTGGTCCAAAATAGCTATCGAGACCTGCTCGCTTCAATCAACAGCAACCCGACGGCATCTCAGAGCTGACGAGGAGCACTTGATAAGGCCATTATTTTGCGGTAATTTTGTTTACTTTTTCTGATACGTTGGTCACGATCGAACCCTTGATATCGGAGTTTTACTCAAGGTTGCATTCTCTCCACCCTTGGATCATCGTCGTCGGGGCTCTCACTGGAACGGCGGACATGATAGAGGCGGAACTGTTTTATATTTGTTGCAAGAGCAATTTGCTAAATATCAATACTGCAAGGCGGGTGCGGTGAATAGCGCCATTTCATCGCGGAACCGGGTAATTATCAGTGGCTGCCCAATTGACCCCTCATTTCATTTCTTTTTTTGTCAGCGGCTTCTTCACGACACGTGGTGCCTCAATAAAATTCTTGGGTTTTGAGGATTTTTGTTTTTTGGCTGGGCAGGAGCATCGGTTGAAAAATATATAACAGACCCGTAGACGGGCAATCTGAGCACTCTCCACCGAGTCTCTTCTCGTTCCCCGCCCCCCCTCTGTCCCTCCTTCCTTCGTCTGTAAAAATGTCTCCTTCATCGGAGAAACCTCCCAACAATGCAGACATAGAACAGTCCAACTCGTCAGTCGATGAGAAGGCAGACTTGAAGGACTCGGCATCCATATCCTCCAAGTCCCATGTCGATGTCGCTTACGAGAAAGGCGTCGATGTCACTGTCACCCTTTTCGCGGGTCATGCTGAGGATGCTGATGTAGACCCAGTTGTAAGCAAAAGACTACGGTGGAAGTTGGATCTTCACATTATACCTCTGCTCGTTTTGTTGTATACCTGTGAGTGAAGTCCCAACGCTTGTGTTGTAATCCAGACTGATTATCATGTTCAATATATAGTGCAATTCATTGATAAGTCAGTCGGGATTCACCGTGATATTAACGTTTCGTTCTAAACTTTGATTTTATAGGCAATCCCTTGCTGCCTCATCCATTCTGGGTATAATCGAAGATAATCGTCTGACCACCAACCAGTACAACAACCTCTCGTCCGCCTTCTACATCGGGTACATTCTCTTTGTGTATCCGCACGTATGGATGATGCAACGTTTCCCGGCTGGAAAATGGCTTGCTGTCAACATCTTCCTTTGGGCGGTGTTCATGGGCTTGCATTGCGTTTGCCATAACTATGGTGGATTATGTACGTGCGATCCATTCGATATATTTCTAGAGTTTCTCCTAATAAAAGCAATTCACTAGTTGCTCTCCGATTCCTTCTTGGTGCTTCGGAAGGTTGTGTCACGACCGGTGTTATGAATGTGGTTGCAATGTTCTACACTCGTACGGAGATTGGAGAGCGACTTGGATGGACTTTCATGTGCAATGGCATTGCCTCTGTCATTTCTGGATTCATTGCCTTTGGAGTCGCCCATGTTGGAGTGCATTCCAATCCTGCACGGTGAGTTGATTTGATTCTGGTTATGAATTACACTATATTGATTGCATGTCCAGTTGGGAATGGTTCATGATCATCATGTGCATCTATTCCTTCATCACCTCGGTGCTCTTCTTCTTCCTCTTCCCCGACAACCCTGCCACAGCATGGTTCCTGTCGAGTGAGGAAAAGGTCATCGCAGTCCAGCGTATCCGTGCCAACCAAGCTGGTATTGAAGCCAAAGTCTGGAAACGGGAGCAGTTCATCGAAGCCCTTACGGACGTCAAGACTTGGGTATATTTCTTCTTCGCTGCTATCGCCAATTTGCAAGGTGGTGTTGGAGTCCAGTACTCGATTATCATTAAATCATTCGGCTTCACTACTCTCGAGACTACCCTATTGAACATTCCTGGAGGTGCCACTATGGTAATCGCTATTATACTTGGTGGCCTTTGGTTGCATTACTTCGACAAGGGCAACCAGCGCGCATGGATTGGCATTGCTGGATTCCTCCCAGCAGTCTTATCCTGCCTCTTGTTGATGTGCCTCCCATGGTCCAATAAGCCCGGCATGTTGGCAGCACTGTACCTCATGCAATGGTCGGGACTTGGTTTCATCACAGTTCTCCATTGGGTCACTGTTACCGTTGCTGGACACACGAAGGTATGAGGCCGATTCAGAATCTAATCCTATTTGCTGTCTGACTATCATTTGATTCAGAAAATGACTGTCAACGCTATCTTCTTGATCGGATATTCTCTTGGTCAGACGTTGTCGACTCAATTCTGGAAACAAAAGTATAGACCCCGCAACTATCTTCCTTTCGGTATTACCTTGGTGAGTACATATTTCTAAATCCTCTTTTACTGGGAGGCTAATTCTTTTATCATTAGGCGTCGTATACCCTCGACATCTTTTTCATCCTCCTCATCCGCTGGATGCTCGACCGAGAGAACAAACGTCGCGATAGGGAGAAGGAGCTCTCAGGAAAGGAGTATGAAGAATTTGGCTATGTCGAGAAGGTCAAGGAGGATGGCACAATCGAGAAGCTCAAGGTGCCAATTCAGCTTTTGGATGTAACTGACAAGCAGAATCCTGCTTTCAGATATGTCCTGTAGATGGAACTTGATGACCTTCAGGATGCATTTTGTTTTGGATTTCGTTATCATGGATATCTTTGACGACTGCCATTTCTCGCTGCTACTTTTGTATTTCCCACTTCGTTTTTTTAATATCAGATTTATTATTGTTCACCATGGATGTGTAGTCCTTGTCTCTGGATGATCTACGTGCATTATTATCCATCAGTCGTGTGTGGCGCGTTTGCATTCCTTGGTACTATTTTTGTCAGAAGAAACGTGGAGTTGCTGTTCGTTACATAGATGTACATTATTAGTCTTGCCATCGCATGACAGATGGAACCCAGTAAGATACGTTTCCGTCAGGTTCTTGCTCGTCAATCCAACATAATCCATCCCTTAAAAGCATGTTTTGTAAAGCCGTCCTCGCCCTCTCAGGCCTCCAGCCATGGGATTCCATAAGAGCGGACTCATCCACAAAACCTCCCAATGTCTGTGCAACTCCCAAGACCACTGTTTGGTCAGTATCAAGTTCCTTCACCACAGATCTGACCATTTTGGTAGGTGAGGAGCTCGAGGGATTGGCTATGGTGATAACTTCATAGCCCACGCCGAGTGGACGAAGAGTTTCGATAGATCTGGTAATATCGGACTCTGTGATCTCCCCTAATGCGGGATCTCGAATTCCACGCATAACGGACAGCAGCCTAACCAATTCCCCCATCTCGATGATGCCACCGTTTCGATCGCGTGTGCTAACACAAATGTCCACAATTTGCACCGCTAGCTCGTATTGCCAGTCAGCGAATCCTAGAATCTCTGACCACCAACTCCCAGCTCCTGTGACACCACCTTTTCTTGGCCCTGCTAGGGGATCTACCCCGATGGAGGCGCACATTCTCTGGAAGGCTACGCGGAATGCTGGGTCTTTTCTAATGGCATCTCGGTGTTCTATGGCAAACGACTGAAGGGCCGTGCGGAATTGAGAGAGCTGAGATTGTAAGGATTGCAACTGGGTTTGTGCAAGATTGCTTGAGAGTGCGGCAAATGACTGCAGTGATTGGGAATGCCTATCAAGTCCAGCAAGTCCAACGCCACCCAACCTATGCATTGCAAGCAAGTGGGTGGGCAGAGTAAAAGGGTCTTGTCTGCCGTGCATTAGTCATCACGTGAGGATTCTTACATATCTTTCCAGCACCATCTACCATTTGCCCGGCAAAGCTGTATAACGTGGAAGAACTTCAACCGGTTGTTATCGACCTTATTCTCTTCATTACCGTATTTCCCTGTCAAGGTAATCTGCAAAGATGGACGCATCGGTTCGAGGTCTCCCTTTACTGAGTGGACCACCGCGTGCTGCTTTTCAGGAAACCAGCGGCACAGCACCTGACGAGCCTGAATGCAGAAAATGCAGGAAAGAGTTTGGTCTCTTTACGAGGAGGAAAATGTGCATGCATTGTGGTGCGTGATTCTATTGCAGACTGGCTCTCAGGGGTGTTCGAGTCTCACATACCACAGGTTACAGCTATTGTTCAACATGTTGCGATCATCAGGCCCTCATGCCACGAGAGAGGGCGTCCGCAGACTCGGGATATGAGGTTGTACAAGTTTGCGGTTACTGTATAAACTTCTTGACGTGTAAGCCTGCCAAACCTATCGTTGATGATGCTACGTCTAACCTGGAATGCACAGTGACGGCGGCTGGAAGAGCTCAATTAAAGTTATATTCTATCCCTAGGCTAAAGGCGTATCTCAAAGCATACGGAATTCCGTTTCCTACTGGCGCTCTTGAGAAAGACGATTTTGTCCAAACCATTTTAGAAGCCCGGGTGCGTCGCTTTGATATTCTTGATTACTCGTCCTCTGATTCATCAATCTCAACAGGAGAGCAATGGTTGTCTCTCCGCGGATCGCGAAGTGAGCTATCCTCCTATCCTCTTGTCTTAACATTGTGAATAGAGCATCATCATGTCACAGGTTTATTATCGTCGGTTTTCAGTCCCTAACAGTAATGGATCTCCTTCTGGGGAAAGAGCTCGTTCTAGGAATATTTTTACACGAATAAATGATGCATTCAGCCCACCACAATCGGTTCCTACTCAGCCAAGGCCCGCTCAAACCACCGGATCGTATGGATCTCGACCATACTATACTTCGCAGCCTACCCCACGTCCCGCCGGACAATCTTCTCAGGAGCAAGCACGGGCTAGCCCCGCTTACCAGACTAATGCAGGACCACAAGCCTCTCGCTCCCCTTTCCATGCTCCAAGCACCCAGAGCTCATCACAACGCACAACTACATCTCCGCCACCTAGACCATCTTCGCCGCCAGTCCCTTCGTTATCGGAACTTCTGAATTTGACGGACGATGAGCTGTCGGCACTATCTAGCCATACTTTGAAAGAAGTGCTTCACCAAAATCACGTTAACGCACGCTTGATTTTGGAGAAGAGTGATCTAATAGACAAAGTAAAGTTGCTGATAGAGGCCGAGCGTAGTCAACGACAGCGGGAGGAAGATGCTCGCAGAATGGAAGAAGAGGAAGCTATAGCAAGGCAGCATAGGTTGATGGAAGAACTTCGTCAACGGAACCAGATGAAAGAAGTGGAGCACGCAACAAGCACCACCACCTCAGAGATTGGGGATGCATCGCAGCCACCCGATCCACATCAAGATTCTTCCCCTAGCAAAGATTTGAAGCCTACGATGCTCGAGCGCCAAGGACTTTGTGTTGTATGCCAAGATTCCGAGGCAAACATGGCAATCGTTGATTGCGGGTAAGTAATTTTATCCTCTATCGCTGAAATTTTCGCTTTTCATTCCGCTAATGGCGCATCTCTGCAACATAAAAGCCACCTTGCCATGTGTATGGCATGCTCAGAACTCGTGATGCAGTCATCACGCGAATGCCCATTGTGCCGAACAAGGATCGTTACTCCTGAGAGGCTCCTTAGAATATTTAGGACATGATGGAGGTGTTTTGGGGGTGTTTGGTGATGGAAATGAATTGCTGACCAGAATACGTCGAGGATGTGGGCCAAGCTCTGCGACGATGTTCTGCAGCGTGTATATGGCATTCATATGTGGGAAGCGAGGCTATCTATCGCATCAAGTCATGTTGTATGGCGGAGGTTCATCCGAGAGAAATACCTAAGTATGGTGATATTCATACTGTAAAGCTAGACAGATGTAACTACGTGTATGCACACTCGATTTTGTGAATATACAAAGGAGGGAAAGGTTGTGATGAGGGATCTGATTAGAAGGTATAAGGACCATAAGATGACTGTCCAATGACAATACGTAAACAAATTGTAAAGTTCATGAATTCAGAAGAATCAACTGGAGCGGTCGATATATATAGAGTAAACTGAGAGGTCCAAAGTCCAAATCATAAGTTGGGTTGAGAGAAAATTAAGTAGCATGCATAACGACATATAGGTGTTACGTCAAGGAATTGGAGTCTCACAGACGACTTTTTCTTGCCAGCAATCTAGCTGCCTGAGTCCACCACTTTTTCTCCTTCGTAGGGTTACGGGACTCGCTGAGCCCGTCAGCGTCAGAAAGATCTGATGGCGTCCTCTTTCCTTGGTGGAAAGTATCAACATCCCCTGGGACGTCTTGATTGAGGGCCCACCTGCGGAAAGTTGTCGGGGATGCTTGAGGAATGCTAGGCAGTGATTTATCAACGTTGCGGCCGGTGGTACCGGAGGACGTCGAATCAGAGGATTCCAAGAATCTCGGTCCTGATACCGCTTTGATAGTCAAAGCACTTGGCGATTCCTTGATCACGGTGGATGGAAAATCGGGGGTGGACGACTTGTCTGACAAGGCCTTTTGGTACCCGGCTGGGTTGTTTGCAGTGAACTGAGAATATTGCGAGGAATTAGCTGGAGACAAAGGCGGAGTGATCGGAGGTATGTGACTTGATAATCGATGATATAACGGAGTAGGTATTGTTGGTGATCTCTGCACATGCACCGAGCCTGAAATATCGACAGAAGTATCGATCACTGTCGAAGTGTGAGAAGTTGCAGGTGTGGAAGGGGAACTACTTTTTGACAATGGCGACTTGCCAGGGCGTCTATCACTTGAACCGAGAACAGCTGTATTGACCACTACAACGGGCTTGTTCATACTTCGAGCCGCATTGCTAGATGCAGATTGTGCACTCCAGCTGGTGGGCGGGTTACTTGACCCAGGAGCCGCACTGAGAGGTCGGATTAGAGGACCTTTGACATCTGACGGCCCAGTTACAGATCTGACATGAGATAATTTAGTCGAATTGGAGGGTGGCGCAAGCCCGCTGGTTGATACCCCTATGGAATGACGTCTAATACGAGTGTTGCGGCTACTCCCCCCTGCAGAACTGCCTTGGCAGGTCAATTGACCACCGTTATGATGAATCCCTGAGGTGCTTCCGATCGCGGAAGTAATTTGGATATCATCGGCACCACCTATCCATGCTCGTTTGGTTGCCCAAGAGCTATCGGTATATCCTCCATCCGGCATGACTTTCCCGATTGAAGCTAGCCCACTTGTACTTTCCCAACGAGATGTTGCTTGACTCGTACCCCATCGACTCAAGCTTTGAAGACTGGTGGAGGGGGGATTTGGGGGAGGAGCAGTGACCGTTACTGACGGAGGTGTTGCAGGCCTTCCAATTCCTGGTTTAGACGAAGGAATAGGCAATGAAGAGAGGTGCTCTCCATATTCGGCATCGGTTTCTGAGGTGGAATCATCCAGCATCCCTAAGAGAATGAGCAGCGGGATTGGCCAAACATTCGACTTGTCTTCTGGAGGGCCCTCCATGTGTAGCGCATCGATGAAGCCAGAAAGATCTAACCAAAGAAGGGGACTGTTAGCTGGGTCCAAGATACCAAAGGACCTCCCAGCCTACCTAACAAAAACGGTTTAATCTTACCCTTCGCACCATTTGATGTTACACTAGAAGACTGAATGCTTCCGCCGTCTCCACTTTCGAGGGAATTGAGAGAACTTGAACTACCCGAGCTCGATGTCGACAGCGAGGATCCACTTGTACCATATGACCAGCTCAAGAGGAATGCTTCCAGAGATCGAACTAGTCGCGCGTTCCCAACCCCAGTACCAATTGCTTGGTGGGCCTGACATGCGTGCTCAAAGGGAAGGACATGAACTAGCTTAGCAACTGGGTGTGTTTGGTTATTTGTGACCCCACTTGACATAGTTGGGTACTCGGAAACGGACGAACGTGCGGAAGGTTGAGTGTTGTCTAATGGAGGAGAGGCCGAGGTCTCGGAAGCTGATTCGGACGATGGTGGTGTTGGGGGCAGCTCGGTAGAGGTCCTGACAGAAAACATTGAACCAAAAGCTTGGGAGATTCTCCTTGAAGTACTTCCACGACGTCGCCTTCCTCCCGGTTGACCGAGATTGTTCTCCTGCCCGTCTCGGATTTCGCGGGCGATCACATCATCAAATTTTGGCATAGCAAGTAATGAGGATCGTGGCGACGATGTCCCGTTCGCGTTATCTGCGGGTCGCGATCGCCGTACTACAACCGGTGGTAGTAGAAACCGCTGAGAAGCTGTGGTAACTAGGATAGTCTGCTTCAGCAAAACCTTTGCATGAGCTGCGCTAGAGCTGAGGGTAGCAATGGCCCCATTACCCAGTGTGCCATGCGAGGCTGCTGGTGGTAGAAAATTGATGATGATATCAAAGGATCGTTTAGGTTTGTCCAATGTTGAAGAATTCGAGCTTGGCCGCCTTTCTCTTGAGGCTTTTGGTGGTCCCATCCCGGGAATCGAGAACGTGGAGAAGACTGAGATCGGACGTGTTCTTTGGCGTGTGAGGTTGATGGATGAGGCAAGGGGACTACTCGTGAAGGGAAGTGTATTTCGTGTATTCCCTTTGTAGGTAGGAGTACTGACGTGCGTAAGGGTAGAGCTCGAGGCGGAGGGCCGAATCGCCCTTGTTTTAGCCGCTGAACTATCGTTGGTGTTGAGAAGATTGCCTGTTGAGCTCGTTGATTCCCCCGGATAGGGTCCAGACTCAGTTGACTGGAATGACGATCTTCCACCACCCTCACCAGAAGGTTCGAAGTAGCTGGAGCTGATGGAGGAAACCGTGGCAGAACTCCCATTGCGTGAGTGAGTACTTGCGGTGACTGATGACCAATGGGAAAACGGTGATGATCCTGATAACTCCTCGGCACTACGGGCATCATGATATGGCCGTGTTTTACTTTTAAAAATCATTGACAGATGCCTTCGTTTGGTCCGATATGCGCCATTAATCTCGTCATCCTCATAAAATGTCATGAAGGAGTTCGATTTGAGGGAATCGTCCAATCGCTCGAAGTCCTGTCGCCAATCCTTAGCCACGCGATCGGCCCACTCAAAAATTGTGGTCAGCCTGCTAGCCGTATACATCTCCGGTTCCGGTGATGATGATGAGGAACGGATGCGGAGTATACGGATAGCGGGTGTAGCCGCGGAAGGAAGAAGGTCAAGATTGATGCTTTCCGCCTGGTCTCAAGATCAGTACTATTCGACAGAGTCATTAGTAAATGTGCGACTTACGACTGCTATGACCACCAGCGAGCCATATAGATAAGGGGATGAGAGAAGAGTTGAGAGAGCGCTTTGGGGAGGACCTGGTTACAGAAGAGCGCGCGGTAGAAAGTGTGAACGCCACATAGTGATCTGAGATTGACAAACACATACTTCCAATAATAAGAACGACTCTCTTGCCGCTAAGTGATGATGGCCCGTCTGGCAGCGCCTCAAGTGTGAGCTCCCAAGGAGGCCTCTTGCTCTGCGAGTTTGAGTTCAGACCCACGTTCGAACTTGAACCTTTCATGATATCCTTGGTCCTCGTTGGAAGCTCCATCGATTTGTATGGGTCCGTTGGGAACCGTAAAGCGGGTCGAAAGGTATCTCTGTGTCGCCCGAGCGGTTCGGCCATCGTGGTTGGATTGATGGGATGATGGAACGAACAAACGTTGCAGTCAACAATTGAACGGAACGCTGTCTGAGTAACAGAGCTGTTCGACTACAATAGTGTCCGGGGTTTATATGCCTGGAGATTGTTCACCAAGGCTTATATCGAGGATGATGGGTGTGAGGATCACACCAGAGATGGGAGGCAAAAAGGGCATTCAAACCAACTCTGTGGCTTTGGCAAAGAAAACGGATAAAAATACATCGGTCAATATTTGGTACAAGATTCAGAGCAAATCTAGACATCCCCGACAATGTCCGGTCTAAACATTTTCACCAAATGACGTCGCCAATCTGTCCTCAAACACGAACAAATGAATATTAATCTTCACATAGTAGCGAGAGACTGTCAAAGCTCAGGATAATGCGACTCGAGTTGTTACAGGAATGAAAAAAGCACAGGAATGGCGAATATAACGGAGGTGGTTGACACAGTAAAATGAATGTGCAAATATACATGCAAACGTGCGCCAAGGCAGAAAAGAAGGAAGGGTGGACTAGGGATGACATAAGCAGAAGAGGAGACGTCGAAGGGACCTTGGTATGCTTTCATGGGGGGTGGAAGAGTGAGAGATGTGATGTACGATCTAAAACTCCATAATAATTCATGGACGATCTGATGAAATCTACGACGTT
>WSTZ01000441.1:4110-17614 GCA_019632295.1 Tulasnella sp. 418 | reverse complement strand
AAGAATGCGTCGAGCAACTCGAATTGGCACCATTACTCTATTATCGGACTTATTCTAGCTACTTTTGCGTCTGGCTGGGTTCGTTACCTTTTTGTCGGTAAGTGCTTGTGGCTTTCATGGCTTGGAGCTATCGCCTTTACACTCAGGATTACACTTCTCAAAGATTCCTCGGACCCAAATAGATGTTCTGCACTGCTCAATGAGGGCCAGTGGTTAGATGACAAGTACACCAATTGGCAGCCACAAGGTATGCTTTACTGCGTGTCCGGAGACCAATTCGGCATTAACGTTTGTATGACATCTTTTCACGGCAGGATGCATGCTCAACAACTATCAACCTGCGCAGGTGAAGACTTGTCTGTCTTCTAAACGCGTCGTCTTTGCTGGGGATTCCGTAACTCGGCAACTTTTCTTCGCGTTTGCTCATATAGCCGACCCATCTTTACCTCAACAAGTACCTCACTCTGATCAAAAACACTCTGATCACCATCTAGTGGCCAAGAAATCTGACCTTGCTCTCGACTTTTACTGGGATCCGTATCTTAATGGCACCCTCGTTAGGAGCTTGGTAGATGGTCGTTCGCAAAAGACGGCACTTTTGGTGCTTGGGTCAGGGTTATGGTATTTGCGATACAGTACCGAATCTGGTGGGTTGGCTGCATGGGAGTCCATGATAGATACGACTTTTGCGGGCATTGAAAAGAATATGCCTAGTCTAGCTGACAAGGTGATATATCTGCCTGTGGAACACCCAATTTCTTCCAAATTATCCGCGGAACGAGCTGCCTTCATTCATGATGCAGATGTTGATGCCATGAACTCAGACCTCCTTCATCGCGTCTCGTCCGTCCCTACCGTACCATTCCTAGACCTGGCTCCCGTCCTTCTTCCCTCTTCTCCCATCGCTCTACCCTTCACATTCAACAAAATGCTTACCGCGTCACAGACAAACGACGGGCTCCACTTCTCGGACAAGATTCTGAAGACACAGGCCAACATATTGCTGAACTACCGTTGCAATGATGTTCTGCCAAAGAAGTTCCCTATGGACAAGACTTGCTGCCGGTCCTACCCATATCCATCATTCCTTCAAGGTTTGGTCATCTTAATAGTCGTAGGTTACGGACCACTGGCGTATTACATGAAACCAAAACTAGGTGAGCCACTCGACCTGCCTTTCTTGACACATCAACTCAACGTGCCTTATGACAGCTGCCAGACCTAAACTCGCTGCACTAGCAGCGAGCCCAGAGATCTCATGGGCAATATCTATCTTCGGTGGGGCACTCGCATTGATGTTTTTCGCGGACCGTATGCCAATGTGGATGAAGGAGCAAAAACAATTTGACACCTACACATTCGCTGGAGTATGTCTCCTGAGCATAGCTGCTGGATTAGGCACCGTAACAAAGGCGGACAAGGACATGGGGTTCTTGAATCGAGACCAAACGGACGAGTGGAAAGGGTGGATGCAAAGTAAGTTACCAATAATACCTTCTTTCGTTAGAGCAAATCACTTAACGCAAACATTAGTTGCAATTCTTATCTATCATTACTACGGCGCATCAAAAATCTCAGGAATCTACAATCCAATCCGTGTCCTAGTTGCCTCCTACTTGTGGATGACTGGATACGGACACTTCACATTCTATTACAAAAAAGCAGACTTCGGCTTCCTCCGAATCGCTCAAGTCATGGTTCGGTTGAACCTACTAACGGTCGCCTTGGCGTACGTGATGAACACCGACTACGTCTTTTACTACTTCGCGCCACTCGTTTCCCTTTGGTTCTTGGTCATCTACGGAACAATGGTGGCTGGCAGCAAGTACAATGGAAACCTTGGATTCATGGTAACAAAGTTGCTGATGTCCATGGGAGTCATGACGTACGTATTCAAGAGTGGATGGATTATCGAGGCATTGTTCGCAGGGTTGGCAAGGTTCTGCAACATCCAATGGTCGGCGAGGGAGTGGATGTTCCGCGTCACCCTGGATATGTGGATCGTCTATGTGGGGATGTTCTGCGCCCTGGCCTACATCAAGATCAAGGAACGCAAGTTGACCGATTCGGGTATATGGCCAACACTATATCATGGTTCCATCTTCCTCTCTGTGTTAAGCCTTATTTGGTATTTCTGGTTCGAGCTCTCGCAGCCGAATAAGTTTGCCTATAATGGCTATCATCCCTACATTTCCTTCATCCCAGTTCTCGCATTCATCGTGCTCAGGAACGCCACCCCAACATTGCGAAAGTCGACGTCTCGAGTATTCGCTTTCATAGGCCAATGTTCCCTAGAGACATTCATCATGCAATATCACTTCTGGCTGGCTGGAGACACTAAGGGAATCTTGATGGTGTTGCCATTCGGAACCCGATGGAGGGCATTGAACCTGATTGTTTCAACAATCATGTTCATCTACCTCAGTCATGAAGTGGCTGATGCGACAGGGTACATGACAAATTGGATATGTGGTGCTGCTCGCAAGAGGCCTGCAGCTACACTTCCGCCTCCAGTGACGGCCCCTACCAGAGAAAATGGATCAGCCTCAAATGGGGGTGTGCCTGAATCAATCCCTCTTATAGCACAGAGTGCCCCCACGCCACCAAATGGTGGCACGCCCGCTCGGGAAATCATCTTCGATGTCAATCGTTTGGCACCAGTGTCTCCTCAAGGGTCCTCGAAGGATATTCCTTCGGCGGCGGAAACCTCATTATCTGTAGAATCCTCACAGCAACACAATTCTCACTGGTTGAATCGGTTGCTTGAAGCACCTCTATCTCCGGTTCCCCAGTGGAATGCATCTCGGGCTACACGGAACCGTATTTTTAGTGCATGGACTGATGCAAGTTCTTCCGGTGTGGGACTTGGCGTCAAGACAGGTTTGATCTTAGCGAGCCTGTGGCTGCTGAACATTATGTGGCCTTCAACTTAGATTTGGAGAATGGACAGATTGTTTGATATTGTACTAGAGTCATGTTTAATATGGTGTTTTCTATGATCAAAACAAAGTGACAAAGGCAAGAAAAGCCGTTGTGTGATGTCAAGAAAGATGACATAAAAGGGGTGGAAAGGGAAGGTTCTTGGACCGAGTGTCGGAGTCTGTCGGAGTTGCTACGAAAGTCGACTGAGGACGGCAAGCGACCCCATCAGCTCTTGGTCCAGCAGTCCCGTCGTCGCCAGTCGCTTCTGCCATCGCCACTGCCGCCGCTTTCATTAACATTTGAGGATGTCTCAGCACAGTGCAACTTCAACGTTGTTGCAGCCATCACCGGGATCTCGACGACCATCGTCTCGACGTGCTCTGACGAGAGCTCTTGAACTGGCTCAGGAGGCAGTCCGTATCGATGCTTCCAACGATGATCCGCATGCTGCAGTGCTTGCGTATGCTAAAAGCGTCAATCTTCTCAACGAAGTCATGGAACGCGTGATGAGGGGGGAGGATAGTACTGATTCAAAGCGAAAAGGAGCTCGAAGGAGAAGTATCGTCGCAAAGGAGGATGAAGCTCGTCGTCTCAAATCCATTGTATGTTCATTACTGTTCTTTGGCCTTTTGCGCTTACCTCAATATCCCTTTGTTAAGCATGATACTTATTACCATCGGATGCAACTCCTCACTTTGATATACAACATCCCTCCGCCAACCATAAATGCTGAAACTTCGCCTACGTCAACATTGGTCGTTACGTCTCCCGGCTATTCTTCGTCATCCCAGCCTCCCTCGCCTCCCGAGAAACCATATCATCAAGAACAGGGGTTGTTGTCTGCGACACATTCTCGACATCCATCCAGGGATCATCTGGATGTGGGTGATGATTCTTACGATGCCGTAGAAGGCATAGGATCTGCAATGCTCGCAGCACTAAGTCCAACTGATCGAAGTATGGACAGCTCAGACTTTTCACTATCACCTCAACTCTCTACTCCCACTACCCTACAGCCACTGCGTTCTAGCCCTGCCATGCCGACGCGTGGTCCCTCAAGTCTTCCGCCGATGAGACAACCTCCTGCAGGTCCACCTCCTACACGACCGCGAGCCGATTCATTGACAAGACGGATATCTCGCCAAGGATCTACTTCCAATCAACCTCCTCCCGCTGTACCTCCGTTGCCTGCCAACGTCTTTCATGATTATCACGTTCCCCATACATCATCTCACTCTTACCCAACTCCTCAAACAGACCTATTCCATCCACATTCTGATCATATTATCGATCCCATGAGGCAATGGGAGGATAATCTTATGGATGAGGACGAGCGTCTCGGTGTGTTGGACCACGAAGAGCTAAATAGGGAAATATTCCCGACCGAGCAGCGACCTCAACAGGTCCCTCAACCTTTGGACGACTCTACATTTAGATCACGATCTACTCACCAGCATCCTCCACTTTCCTCCCATTCTACCCATCATCCAGCAGACTCCGAGCATTACTCACATCCATTTGCATACCCAACTTCTCATGTTGTGGAGGAACCAGTTCGTTCTGTAGCTTCTCGTCCGCCTACTCCCGCATCCAATGCACACCGTCCTCGACCGAGGGGAAATACTCAGAGTTCTACAACGTCTTCGCGGTCGGAAGGTGATTCTTCTGCCTATTCGGATAGGCCACGAACACCACCTCCGGCAGTCCCACTTCTGGTATCGACAACTACCGCCCAAGGAACAATATCCCAGAGAAGGAAAGTCGGTGCAGTATTCGCACCTTCCGGCGATTCCTCTCTCGGCGTCAATGATTCGGGTCCAGCGCCGCCTCTGTCTCGGTCTCATTCACCCACAGGTACTGCGGAGGCGTCTTCATCGACCGCTCCGTCGAATCAAGAGACAAGGGGAGTACCTCCTCCATCTACAGGAGTGCATATTGGAGGACGCCACCGTGCTGCGAGTCAACCAGGACGTAGGCCGAGTATTGGTGGCTTGCATGGTGCTTCCACTGGTGATCATGAGCCACCGCCATCCGTTCCTCCACTTCCTCAATCAGCTATCCCTCGAAAGACATCATTCACCGGGAATGGCTTGCATAAAATTGAGATGCCTCCAAGTGCCATGCCTCCAAGTACCATGCCTCCACCACCTCTTCCGACGTCTACTACACCTCCTGCGTCAGCGGTACATTCGAAAGCCATGTCTACCTATCAAAGGAGTCCAAGTAGTCAATCCCTGCATTCAATGGTACCAAGCTCGCCTTACCCTGCTCCACCTCCTGCAGATCCGTTACGAAGGCCGTATTACCTCATGAATCTGTTGCATGCTTCCATGACTAACACGTCAGGAGGGTATCTTACAAAGCGACTGCATGTTCCACACACCGTATGGACTCAGGGAGGAGCTAAGCTCACCAATATTGTGGATAAAGGCAAATGCATTGCCTTCCTCGAGTCTGGATTAGATGAACTCGTCAAGGCTAGCACCGAGTTTGTGAAGAACAGTAATCCCGCAGCTGCCTCTGTTACTATATGCAGGGTTGCTGGTGAGCGATGGTTGAGAGCCTTGGATGAATGGGTTGGTGTATGTGATGCGATTGTTGCCAATCTCGGGAAGAAATTGGGATTAGGAGATGGTACCAACCTGACAAAGAAGACTGCTGGTTGGAATAAAGTTACGCGGACGTTTGATCGCATGACAAACGGAAAGAAGTGAGTGGTGTCTTCTATTCAGTTACCCACCTCCGAAGTTCCCGAATTTCTTAATTATGGGTGTCTTCTTCCAATAGTTTGGATTCCCCAACCGACTATGTCCAGAGTTTGAGTCAGCTGTTCAATGACTGCCAAATGTTTGGTAAGATGACAACCCACTGGCTGCATATACTCGGGAATCACCGTTAACCTTGTGGACTCTTTTGTTGTTTGCAGACGAACACTATCGGATGTTGACCTCTCATCCGCCGTTGGGACCTTACTCCGCTTTACCTGTTGAACTGAGGCTGAACATTGAAGCGAGACTCAGACGAACGTCTGAATTCTTCGTCAACGTCGTGCTCGTCTTTGTTATTCGTGATTTGGGACAACTCCTTGACAAGTTTGCAAAGAAGGGGGCACGATGGATGGAGGAGTAACACGATCTTCCTTGAAGATTTGTACAAGATGTCTCATCTTTCCTGTCACTGGTTCACTTTTTTTTTACTTTAGACCCAAAAAAGTGAGTTGGTTGATGAGAGGAGAGCATGTAAGTATTTAGAAGCGACTGGCGATGGCTCTTTTGTCCTTTTCTTATCACGCTTATATTCGGAACAATTCAACCCCTCATGTACCACCACCCTCCAACCCCATTTTTTCTTCTTCAAAAGGATGTTCCTGTTTTTAGCGTTTTCATGCATATTGGGCTTTAATTGTCAGATAACTTTTTCCCGTCTCATCAAGTTGTTTCATGGAATTTTTTTCTCTGTATATACTCTTTTTCTTATCATCGCCCGAGCTCGCGCCTTATCCTATATGGGTTCTGTTATATATCATTGTCGCACTTTCATTCGGGGGGGAAAAGACACAATGTTTCTTATGTTGCCATTTTCAGGGATTGCATATATAGACGCTTCCGACAATAAAAAAATAAAAACACGACAATGTTGTAGTTAAAATAATCTCACAGGTATATCGAGGGGGATTACCGAACGGCGCTTGTGCTTTTGTGGGATGGCGACTGCGATAATGTGATTCATTCTTGGCTATGACTCTCCGCAGCCACCACTGCGGGCTTGGCGGGCGGGGAGATGTGCCCGACGCATCGCTGCACAGACGACAGAAGTTCCATTCGAGACAGCCCAGCTGCGGATTTTAAGCGTTTCTTTTCTCGATAATCTAGACGCTCATCTCGAGGGAGGATCACGCAAGCCGCAAGGGGCAAAAAAGTCGATCGATCAACCCGCAGCAAAAATTAAGGAATGAGAAGGCAGAAACAAGCGCAGCATAGTATTCTGCTGTATTCATGTTTAGAGTTATTGACACAAAGTGGTGTGACTATAGACTAGAGTAAACATGGAGAGGGGGGGAGGAGAAGACATGAATCCAAAGGCAATTAAAGAGGGTTACGACGAGAAAATCGAAGAAAAGAAAAGGATACTCAGGTGCATTTAGATTCATACTAATTTTGAAGAGAGAAGAGAAAATCAGAGAGCGAGAGGAAGACGATGTATCATGAGGAGAGTCCGTCTTAGAGAGATATTTCAAGAGAGGAGAGAGAAAAAGAAAGATCAAACGAACGAGCCAAGGTGTATGATAAAAAGAATGGCCAAGAAGAAACAAAGACAGTAAACTTCCCCTTCACGGATATACATCAGGTCTTCGGAGAAAGACAATAATGGGAAAGTGAGGAGGTTTTGACCAAGAAGAAGTCAAACGAGATGTCTTTGCAACAGGCCGACAGGCAAAAGAAAAGCGAGTGGGGCTGAGCTCAACACATGCTTTTCTTCGGAGGCAATTGCAACTAGAATTTGCACTGTGATGGCGAGTATAATTTAGCACGTGAAGAAAAATAAAGGGGTGACAATGGACATACACATGATCGAAACTAAGAGACCGGTAACAGTGCCCACGTCTAGTGGACGCTGTGCTCGTTCTGGTCGCAGTCGCAAGCATCGCGAGATCCAGCGAGCCATCCTCTTCCGCAATTGTCGCACCAGATTCGTTCTGCAGAGCCAACACCAATAGGCGAGGACCCAGAAGGGCCAGGTCCCGCACTAGGGGGAGTAGTGTCCTGATGGATGGAGACCATGTGGCGTCCCAAGTCGTGTTTGCGACTAAAGGAGCGACCACATCCAGAGTGGCGACAATGGAAATTCTTGACACGATGAGGGTCATGGGTCGCCATATGGGTCTTGAGATTGAAAGCGCGTGCAAATGCTGTGAACAATGAGTTTAGTGACTAAGAATAGACTAGGGACAACGTTGAAACTTACATCGGGGACAGCTTGGACAAGCGTATTTCTTTCTCGGGTCCGAGTCTGACGCAGGACCATCTCGGCCAAGTTTGCCAGTGACGAGGGCACTGTTGGCGTTGACGGGGACGTTCTTGACGGAGGATCCAATGGAAGGAGAGACCATTTGGGAGAGGGAGGAAGTGGACTTGAGAGATGCAGCTCCGGCTGCGGTGCCGAGATAAGAAGGGGAAATGGTCTTTGCTGCGGAGGAGGTGATTGGATAGAATGTGGGAGATACAGAACCACTGCTTGGAGAGGTGGCATCGAATGATGGGGAAGTGGAAGAACGAGAACCGGTGTTGTTGCGATTGTCAACAGCGTTGAGCATCATGTCCTCAATAGAGGGAGAGGTGGGGGACAATTCGAACGAGGAGAAATCCAAGTCCGGGAAGAGGGAGGAAAGGGAGTTTGTGTTGTTGCTGTTGTTGCTTACTACGCTTGGAGCAGGCTCGTACTGAGAATCGTATACGCTGCCGTATGCGCTGAGAGACTCTGAAGAGGTGATGGTACTGGGAGCACCACCGTAACCCGAGTACTGACTGGTGGCCTGGTCTGCTTGACCTCTGTACTGATAAAAGTTGATGTCCTGGTGGTAGAAAGGATCAATTGCAATTGCGGGGAGAGTTGCGAGATCCGAGTCAAGTGAACCGAGTGCGATTGAGTCTAGTTCACTATCGAATGCGTCTGGGTGGGGTGCAAGAACGTCCAGGGCGGTTGGGGAGAAGAGCCAATCCAACGAGGATGAATCAGCAGCCTGTTTTTTGGCTGACTGATGGACAGCAGAGTCGTTGAGAAAGAGGTCGAGAGAGGAGGTCATCTTTTTTCGTCGCTTGAGTGCTGGTTGTAAAATGGTGGTTGAAAACAGAAACCCGAGATCCAATTACACGTCTTTGTTACACAGCCTTTCCACCCCGCAGCACCCCTGTTCTTACTATTCCGCCTTTCTCGGCTTCCGAAATCCACGGTTCTCGGCAACAGTCACCGGCACGCACACGTCCCACATGCAACATCAGCGCTAATTAATAATACATTTCTTATTTTCGTCATCGTCCAAACCATCCGAGGTTCATCCCTTTCGTCAACGACACCGTCCCAATACCCAGCGATAATGGGTTTGCGTTTGCTTCAGATGTCTTGCGTGCGCGTCGCGATTCCTTCACTATAGTCATCATCGGTGGAGGTGGAGCAACACGTCAGCGTCACAACTCAAACGCGGCAGAAAACCAGGAATTGGGTATGGAGCAATGACGCATAATCCCCTCATTAGCTAAATTCTGCTTAGACGCCCTCAACACTGTAACCTTCCACGATCCCTCCACCTTTTATTGGAATCGGGATCGTCCCCGAGCCCTACCGCATAAAGGGGAGGCGATCGAGTCATGTATACGGCTACGGAACCACAAAGCCCGCCCCGGAATACCACTAATCATAAATGACACTACTTGACTCACCTGCTAGACTAATCTGATCCACGTTAGTTTCAAGAACGAGGCCCCCTTGTATCACCTCGGAGAGGATATAATGTACCTAGTTTGTGTTTTATGGCCATCAGAACCCCGTGATTAACGGGGGAAAAGAACCATGATCGTCACTCCGAAAGAGCCCGCTTGAAAAGAAGTGCCGTTCCTCACCTCATCAAAATGGAACACGAGATCCAATTCACATACACTCTCGAATGCCCTGTCGAGGCTTTCCACGAACACCTTGTTGTGGAATCAGTAAAAGGCACGGAGAAAATCGTTTCCTGAATTACCACCTACCTGGATCAAGTCGAGCATTCCCAGCTCACTTTCCCCGCCATCGACCACAAAAACGAAATACAGTGTTGCATAACATCTGTACACGACCCTCAGCTCGTCGTTCTTGTTACCACTATAGTGGAAAAATCGTTTCATGTAAGCATTGTGACACAGAAAACACCTGAAAAATGCCATGGCGATTCACAAGCTCAATCGTAACTCTGGTGCATCCAGGAAGTTACATAAACCTGAAGGACGCGTGGATACCAGTTGAAAGATCTTTTTGGGTAACGCAGTGCGTTCTTCGTGAGGGGTCTGAGTATAGAACCTAGTCAAGCGAACGGCTCCGGATGTATTGACTAACAATGCAACCCAATCAGTATTTAAAAAACAAGCTTTTCAGGACCTCTATCTCACAGATAAGCACTGCGTGAATCATTTTGTATCACTGTTCGCCATGGACGCCATTACAACGTTAATGCCATATGGACCAAATTGGCATGTGGGCTGACTAACCTGTGACAGGTAACGTTATTTTGAATTCCGGGAGTCCTGACCGGTTATGTTGGTATAATAGACTTGGTGCTAAGGCAACCAAAGGATAGTGTGTTTCGAAAAGCGTAAGGAAGCAGCGTTTGAGATCTTCGCTCGCGGGCCCCGTTGAGGCTGTACAGCAAGAATCCAAGAAGCCTGAGTAGCTTGATTGTCTTGTAATTGGGCTGAGAGAGAAACCCAAGTTTTTGCCAAGAAAGGCTTGATAGAGATGATCTTCCCTGGAACAGAATATACAAAGGAACCGGGTCTTGACCTTTTCGGAGGTGCAAAGTTGAGGAGCTTCGGCGAATCCTCGGGGTACGACGCCGAACAGTGTGTGGTTGTTTTGGAAAAGAGGAATCAATTGTAAGGGACAAAGTATAGACAAGCAAGGAACCAAAGATGTTTGCCGTTATCGTCCACGTGACTCTGAGCTCTCCGTTCTCTGAGTTCCTGACTGCCCTTCACCCTCGACTACTGGTGAATCTCATCTACTGCTAAAATATCATTGAGAGGTGTGATAGGACATTTTAGAAATGGATACAGATGAATCGGTCTTGCATTCCTCTTCTGCGAAATCATCGCTCAATATCGCATTGTGAGTTATCAAACTCATTAGCCTGTATTAGGTCATGACCAAATGCTGACTATAATGTCTCTCCAATGTCGGAAAATTCACTAATGTCTCTATTATTGGACTCTCTCTCTCGCAATTATTGGCCACTCTTGCACAATTCTAATTTGGACTGTCAATTGACACATTGACCTTGGGCGCAACGCGTCGGCTTTCCTAATATCAAGACATCCTCTACCAATTCTTAATATCTCCGAGCACTTTACGCGAGTTAGGCTGAACAAGAAACAATCTACACCATTCAGTACGCAATTTCCAAAATCTTAAAATTTAGACTCGCCACCCATCACTTACCTTGACGATGTTACAGTTCTTGGAGGTCTTCTAGGAACTCAAACTGGGCGTGACGTCGAGATAGTTAATACGTTTGAATTAGCAGTGGATGAACTTCCCGCCGATGGTTCTGGCTCACGAAACGTGAACCACGCGTTTTTCTCTGCTCGTCGTGATCAATGTGCGTCTATCCCTTGATTCCCTCAGTGTTCACTTCCTTTTACGGCACTTCTGGCTATTACTAGACAAGCAAGTTTTTCCCTCCCTGGATTTCATTGGATGGTATACTGTTTCGCAGACCCTCGACCATTCACATGTGGCTATCCATGAACAATTCGTTGCCTACCACCCAACTCCCTTGTTACTCGTATTATCCCCTGCTTCTACCCCAGAGCAGAAAGAAGCTCAAATACTTCCTTTCAAGGCATACGAACCAGTAGTGGAGATCAAGTACGTTAACATGTTCCGAACTAACGGAGTGGGTCTCGCACTCAACCCAATTTCGATTTCAATTAATACAAAAAAAGGGAACGAAAACAAAGAACCGTCTATGTGGAAGCCGCTTGGAACGTGGAGACTGGCGAAGCTGAAAGAATCGCCGTTGACTGGACCGCAAAAGGCGGTGAGGGTGGAAGTAGTTGTAAGTTCCCCATTTTGTCTTCTTTCTTCGTTTTGTCTGGGGTTTCGCGGAGTTACTCATACCGCTATAACCCCTAGTGGCATCTCACCTACAGACTCAGCGCGCAGCAATTAAGATGCTGCACGATAGGATTGTGGTCTTGGTAGAATATGTGACTGCGCTCATTGCAGGTAAGAATGCGCAGTGCGAAAAGCTGTGCAAAATCGACAGACTTTCTCATGTCAAATTATCAGGCCAAGCCAAACCAGATCACGACATTCTACGATCGCTTTCCGCATTGGTGGCCTCCATTCCGGCTAGCCAGAACAAATACTTTAGAGAAGAATTCGAGACCGTAAGTTCACGCTTGTACTGATCGCCGGTGCCTGCCCGATTACATTTTCGCTCTGACTATAGGAGGAGGCCGATGTTCTCTTGACATCTTACCTATCTTCGCTCACAAAGACACAAAGTACACTTAGCGACATTGTTGACAAGTATCTAACAACCATTGATACAAGTGGACCCGGAGGAAGGATGAAGCGACGGCAAGAGACTTTCGGTCCGGGTATGAGGGGCATGCGGGGGATGAGTGGGTTCGACGATGGCACAGGCTGGATGAGAGGGTAATCCAGCCTCCCGAGTTCAGAGAAAGAGTTTGGCTATTGGTAGCCCGAGATGGCACGTTCCAGTACTAGATGACATTACCTTGCTATGTTGCTGTACAGAAGTATAATCATGATTGAGTGATCAATATGAAATCCTCGCTCCCTCTTGCCGGATCCTACAGGATATGCCGGTGGTGGGCCGAGAAGAGGTCTCGTCTGGCTACTCCACCCGGCATGCAATATGAAAACTTGCACATGGTCAATCATTTCTCCGGGGGATCATCCAAATGTATGCATAAGGAGAGCTTATTCGTACAGGGAGCGGCGAAACGTACGAGTAGTTCCAAGACCGGATTGCAGAATATCAGCACTCCTCAGTACTGGGATCAAGGGTATACTGGATGCTATAGATCCGAATATCCTTATGCTGTGCGAGAAACGAGGAACCATTGGTGAGTCTTTTCTGCCGAACGGCAAGAATATTCTGGACGCTCACTTCGCACTCCACGTTGCTGATCGTGTTACGACACAGAGCGAGTAATAATTATCTGGACGGTCGGCGGAAGAGAAACCTACTAAACATTAGCCATAGTACAGGGTAACAGACTAGCCTTGATTGGCGAACCTGAGTTATTTCTGACACGCATACGATACTGTGTACCTCTAGGACCAGGAAAACCTGAGGGATCCGTAACTAGCCATTTAGCATGACTAAGCCAGAGCATGAGCTTGTACTCCAGTTAACCTGTGTGTGTCAACAGACCAGGAGCCTAGTACTGCGCAAGTCTGTGTGATTAGAGGACGGCTCGACTTTCGAACTGGCGCTAGCATTGCCGATCCCATTGCAAAGTCGCCCACTGCGCCTAATGAGAACATCTATTCGGTTAAACTGGCCACGTTAAAGAAGTACGTTAATCCACTATTAAGCCCAGCATATGCATACTCAAGATAACCTGAAGCTTAGTAGAGTCTCTTCTGCTTTCATCGTACGTCGATTATAGGATGGAACAACATACTCTCGGAATGCTTCAAGTTGCTGAGGGCATACGGTGGACAATGTGCGACCGCTGGCGTTGGTGACAGGCCATCCTACCTGTGTCCTGCAAGAGAAGTTATCGACTGCTTCGCACCAAGCAATCCTTGGAAAGGTGAGTTCGAGATGGTGACCTACCAGGTGTACCGTGTTTAC
>WSTZ01000440.1:0-17699 GCA_019632295.1 Tulasnella sp. 418 | reverse complement strand
CCGTTTTGAAGTGCGGGGGTTCGCTTTCAGGCCTTAACCGAATAGAATTTCGTAACTCAAAATTCGAGAGACTTTCTAAATTTCTTTTTCCTTTGAATTGAATAGGACAGCCTCACCCGTTTGTAGTACTTGGATTTGTAAATGATGTTGCGGTGATCACCAGCATTGATTATTCCAGAGTGGGCACAAGTACACGCATGTGCGTGGATACGCTATCAAACTTTGTTTTCTCGTCTGTTTAGAAAATGGGCCGTAAAGCGGTGAGCATCGCCTCTATCCTTGCCAAGAGAAAAGTGAAAGTAACCCTCCGGATCTTGAGTTCTTTAAATATAGGTTACGGGTTTGAGGTATATCCAAACGAGGCCGATTATTGTCGGGGAGAGATCGCTAAACTGCCATTGGTCGATTAAATATACTTTGCCCAAGGTATACGGATGATGTTGTTGACCGTTGAATTCAATTCAAAATACAATACAATTATGACGATTATGATCGAGTGAGGCGAAAGGGGAATTCCATATAGCTTGCCGGAAAGGGTAGTCGGGAAGGGTTGCCGATGACATTGGCCATTAATGCACATAGCGAAAGGACTCGGATCCTCCTTAAAGCGATTTTAGTTTGTATGCCGAAGATGAGAAATAGCCGAAGGCAGGGTATTTCCCGATGGGGCATTATCTCAAAAGGTATCTCGTATTCATGACTCGATGAACAGTTGCGGAACGGAACAGATCGTCAAGTGTTAACTGTGATTGTGAGTATAGATTAACAAAGTGGTGAGAAATGCACCCTTCATGTTGCACAGCACAAGTGATTTCTACATAAAGATGAAAAATAAGTGATCCCTGGCTGCTGTTCTTTGTTTCGATGTCGTTGTGAACAACTTCTGGACGAGGATAGGGACTATGAGGACAAAAATCTTGACTTTTTACCCCCTTCTCCTTATTCACTTGTTTCAACTTCCTGGGTTAATCTGGCCGAATATCGTTCATCTGAAGCGTCTTAGCAATAATGGAAAATAGTAGACTACCATTAAAACTCCGAGTTCACCCAGCCCACGCGTGATCAATGTCCTGTATAGTACTTTGAAAGTCGGCTCAATTCCATGACCAACTCTGGAGCTGTATCAGCACCGATCATCGCCATTGAAGAAAACATCGTCTTTAAGATTCGGAGTTACATGGATATCATTGAAACACTGCTAATTGGGCAATCGTGACGATAATGAGCCATGCCTAGGCCAGATCCGTCAACATCATTGCGGTTTTCTGTAATCAATTGCAAGAACACTGCTTCTTTATCAGTTATCAATGACTGCAGAACTCGGGATCACTCAGAAGCAGGCTAGGTACGGACGAGAATTCGCAACTGGACTACCCGCAGCAATGGCATTGATCCTAAATCAGTGTCAAGAGTTGCTTTCACTCTCATTCTGCTCGTAGGGCCATATCAAGGCAAGTGGTTAAATTTATTAACCAAGAATTTGAGTAATGAGAGACAAGAATTCAGGGATATCTTTGGCCACGAGCTACTATTGTTCGCTTGCGATTGTTTCTTTATAGGAGACTGCATGATGTAGAACTGGATCCGTAAGAGCGTCTTTGTCAATTCAACGATCTTGCTCAGTTATGCAGTCTCTCGTTCCCTCGAATCAGGCGACATCCTTACCTGGTCTCGTTGACGTCGCTGCTAACGGCAGGCAGCCAAGTCCGTGTCGAGAAACTACTACATTCAACGTGCGAGATCTCCAAGAGCCTGCGATCAAGAAGCTAGGTCCGGACGGAGTTGAATCAATATGTAGGCCGCGGTGTCTCTTGCTACATCGTAGCTTGTAATCCAGGTGAGAAACAATTTGGCGGATTATCAGCCTGAGCTTGATCTCACCTCTGTTTATACACTGAGATTCATCTGCACGCAATCACTAGATTAGATTGCGGTCCTAGCCACTTGTTGAGTCACGATGGCAGTGATTGTTGTCTCATTAGAGATAGGCGGCCCTGCATATTTGTTCAAACACGCGCTAGTTTTATGGTTTTGATAGTGACAATCCAATGGCACACTTCAGGGTTACATCCCCCACTTCCCAACCTTGACCTTTGTAAACAGCTGGACAAAAAACGGGCTCTTATTTACATCGAGAGCAATGTGAAGTCTTCAAAGGTAGATGAGATCTAAGAATCTGAGGGTCCCGTGGAGGTTGCCCATGCATCTCAGATCGAAGTTGAACTGCCCATGCAAGTACTTATTCTTGGCAAACACACAACAAAGAATGGTTACCATGAGTTTGGAATTGATAAGGCGCCGCAGTGCACATGCCGAACATGCCACGACAAGTCTGTTTCTGGTTTTGAGCTAATATTGCGAGATCCTCATCTTAACAAGTCTATAATCACAATCACATGTACAAAGACTCACCCGATGGCAGCCGGTTGAGGATATTCTAAAGTTCAGTTCGTGTCGGTACCTGCAATTTCCTCTTTTAGCTGTTGGTATTTTGCTCCGTCGAATCCGTCAGAACTGAACTCCATCTGTCACGCGCCGTTACAATAAGGCCTGCAATCCAACGTGGTGGAGACTACTCACGGAAAATTGCGAAGGTCGCGAGGCCTGTATTTCGAAGCGAAGGGTTTAGGTAAGGTTCGCTCGGATCCACCATGAAAGGAAACTGTCGCTCTGCTTTAGGTAGTCTCATTGAATGCTGAGATCCCCGGAGATGCTCAGTGACATTCCATTCTTGGGAGTAATTAGGTCAATCTGGGCAGTCCTTGGTGTCAATAAATTGACCCTGTCAACAGGAAGATCAAATGTTTCAGATTTCCGGCCCTTCATTGAACGCCGATTCCATACAGAAGGTAATTCTTACCTATGATGGATGTCATCTTGAGAGCTGTAGCATAGCGTTCTGCTTCTCGGAGTGGAGGGGTGAGGATGGCGGTGTCTGATGCATGCCTAGTGACGGCACTAAACGACACTAAAGGGCGGAGCATGCGCTAGTACTTTAAGTTGATCCAAATAGACCACGGAAAACATTGATAACGTTAAATTCAGAGATATGACAACACACGCACCTTGTGCACTGCAACCTGTCATTTCAGGATCCTAACCTGGAGTTGAGGTTCGAAGGCGATCAAGATGATCACAACACCCACCGAAAAGATGTACGGGTGGTGACCTGATGCTGTGAGATGTGAATGTCTGACCAAGGAGTGCTTCGAGAATGAAGGAAAGTCATAAGGGATTCTTACCTTCGCCCCGTGACAGCGTACCACCATGATTCAAGTGCTGATCACCAATCGGAAACCCTTGAAGACAGGTGATGAGGCCTAGAATACGTCAGGATGTCAAGAGATCAGGATCATAAATGCTGATTCTCATCTGGATGTAGAAGTGGACTTACTCACCCACGGTGCGTCGCAGGGTAGCCTGAGTCCCTGATCTGGAACCCAGCACACCAAGCCCGTCATCACATTTATTGAACATGCTTCGACATGCGTCAACTGTTCCCGAACGGACATCGGAAGCATTATCTTCTACGCTACATCATTCCCTGACACGTTGGTGAAGAACGATGACGTTGCTTGCATGTTGCGCGGGAGATAGTGAGCTCGCAACCCTTAATAAAAAAAATTCAAAGATTAGTATTCCTGGTTTTCGTGTTCTCTCCTTAATTGTGAGCTGATTAGAACCAGCAGGGCTGGATCGAGGAAAAAGGGTCCTCGAGCCACCAAACCACCAAACACCGAATGAGGCCGCTACGACAGTGACGGGCTGCAGGAAATACTGCGAAATAAGACTGTGTGCCCGCATACCAAGAGGAAGGGTGAGATGATCAACTCTCAATTTGCACGTAAGCTGCAATTGAACCGAACCTCTATAGTCCCGTCCCTAATCACGACTATCATCATGAGTAGCTAATTTTCGTAAATGTGATCTTGAAGGTTCCCCAACCCGGATTTTATACTGGACCACACAGCTCCAGATATCTTCATTAGCTGATCGCTCGTTTACTGCGGAGCCGAAGACAAGTTAGTAAGTCTAGATGGGTGTAGCACGGAAAAAGGGAGACGAAAACCTTGGAAGTTGCCTGATTTGTCGTACAGTAGTATGTAGGATCTGTGTCACCCATTGGCAATATTGCTATTTATCGCGTATGTAGGAATGCCAATTCCTTATCGAAAAGAGGCGAGTATTCTGCTGGAGTGGAGAACACTGCCTGCTTCTCGTGAGATGTGTTTGGATTGCTTGTTCGTGGGGAAGGGATCTGGCGGAGGGATAAATTGATGCGAAAGTCCTAATTCCTTGATGCCGACATCGTCATGATCCACAGAGCGACCTTGCCACCCATGACTTGCGTTGAAATAAAGCAGCAAGAGTGACGTCGGGCTTATCGACCTGTTAATCGGAGCGATGACGATACCGTATGTAAAAACAGATCAGAGCAAGTCCTCGTTCTCGGGCGAGTACTGAGGGGAAACCGCATCAAGCAATCAATTCCCATCAGCTGACTACAAAGGTAATACAATGGCTTGTATCATAAGCCTATGGGAGATTGGGTAGCCCGGTGTTTGGGATCAAGATTGAGCAGGCGAGATCAGTATTCCAAGAACCTGGTCCGAATCTTTCGAGACCACTTTCCATCTCGGGATGGAAAATTCCAAGAGCATTTGGGACCAAATCTGTAAGGGAAAATGGAGACATTTCCAACAAGAATCCCAAGCCCAAATTTGGCAAATTTGGCAAAACCAAGAATAAGAGGAGCCTGCATATTTATTGATGAGGTATATAATCCATGGCCGCAGACTTCCTTGCCCTCTCCATCGTGCCTACAACCCCCTCCCCTGCTACTCAGAGTGCGATATCATTTCTGAACTTCAAATCCGCAACATTCCAACCTTGACTACCCAGGTGCCATTCGCACTCCATCGGCATCAGAGATCGTTAGGCCCACCAAAAGGTCAAGCCAAGTACCCTTCCTTTATAAGATGGACGCTTTTCGTCAGTACTTATTGATGCCGAACCTCCGTCCCACTCTAACATCCCCTATCACATCCCCCTCCACATAGGTGTCGCCGCCTATGCCCTTGAAAGGGCCAAAGAAGAGCCACGTACACATTCCCAGGAGAAGAATCAGTATCGGGATCCGCGAGGTGGTCCTGTTAACAGTGTCCCTCGCTGGGCACCCAATCCTCAACATGCATCCACTTCATCCGTTTCATCAACTCCCTCCCAAAAGACCCCTTTAAACACAGCTACTACTATCGCAACCACACTAGACCACGCTCCAACAGAAGATCCGAGAGCCTCGTCGTCCAAAACTGCAATCGACTCGTCACAGGGGCACCCAAGAGCAGAAGCCCGGGCCACCTCTCTCCAAGCCATAACTCCTGCTTCTGCACAACATGCTCTCCTTCCTCCTCTTCAACATCCCAGACCATCATCGATTGCTCCTTCTCGCAATCGTGGTGGTGGATCGCCCATCGTCCGTGCCAACATCCACACTGCACCAGGTGTTTACGATCCCGCTCACGAAAGGACCCATGTTCCACATGGACCTGCTTGGGACACTACTCCAGATCACTGCCAGGTACGCTCACTGGCACCAACCCCACATGAAGGGTGAGGTTTGTTGCTGGTAATGGTTGTCAAATGTCATCAATGCAGTTCAGACCGCAGGGACAAACAAATTTCTACAAGTTGGCCAAAATCGTACCACCCCTGTTCAGTATCAAGGCCTCGGTGGAGACTGCCCTTTTCATCTCCAAAAAGAGACTCGTTTCTCATGCTTTTGACGATGTTGACGATTGAACGATTTTTTTTAGTCGAGCGATCGTTGAGCGTCGATATTACTATTTCTGCACTAATCGGATCATTTTCCTGAATATTTCAATTCCTCTGTACTTTTGTCGCTTTCTCATGTACCCGCTCTTGTTAACACTGTCGTCCGCTCTTCGTTGGATCTATTATGTACTTTGTCTATTGCTGTGTTATCGATGCATTGATATTCACTCTGAGAGTCGATCAGTTTTCCCTATACATAAATTCTTTCCAGTAGCCTAATGCTTTCTGACCTGTGCACAATTGATAGTACTTTGAGCAGCAGCAGCCTCCAGTCTGTTCGCAGTCTGTTCGGCTGCCTTGGCGAATCATGATCCGTGTATCGGGCCTGTGTCGGACGCAAACACAGATATGACGAGGTAATGTTACGACAATTCCGAAGAAAAGAGCCGTAAATCTCCATATAATTTTGGGGTGATCGGCGGAAAAGCACCACCAAGTGCGCTACCAATAGATCGTTAATTTAGAACACGAGTGATTAATATATAGACTTTACTCTAAACAATGGATTGCAGGTGTGCAAAAACATCTATGGATAATGACGACACCAAGTCCATTACCACTGAAACTCAAACAGGCAAAGCTCAGGATTTGAGCTGGAAGGGGTATCTCTGCATCTTCATCGTCTGGATCACTGGCCACACGGAAAGTGCAATGATTCTGCACGTGTGTTTTCTACTGGAAATTGTTCTAGGTGGTGGTAGGGCTTGATCACCAGGCCAACCTTAAGCGGAATAGTGGGCAGTTCAATTTTGACCCGAGAGGAAAACCCCAGATATTGAAAATATTTATGGTATTTTCGTTCCAGCAGTCATTTTCGGGCAGGGAAAGTCTGAAACAGACAACCTCGAGCTGATGCGAAAGAGTATGTCCACTCGCAAAGTTTCCCTGGTTCCTGGACAGCGGCTGCCGCATGCCCGCATTTCGGTTCGGTTATTGCAACTTTTTCAGCGATACGACATCCTTGCCGCTCAACGTTGGCAATTGATTAGAAGTGGGTTCCCGATATGTTATCACCTTCTAGAAGACAATTACCCTTCATTGACCGTTGCCAGTCTCATTAACACACATGAAAGGCATGTATATCGTGAGCCGATTCACTGGTGATTTGCCAATCAACCTCAAGACCTGTTTACGTTCAATCCTTGGTTGTTTTCTAACCCTTGTGGTGCCATTCTAACCACATTAATCGCTGTTATAAAATCTCGCAGATGATAGTAATGGGCGCACCACCTACCAAAATGAGGCAGGTGAGTTGGTATATGATTCAAGTCACCTCCTCTGTTAAGAGCGTGAAATATACTCTATTAAGTACATATTTAATTTGTACAATCCCTTTCACTGACCACAGATAGCTAGAATCCTCGAGTATGCATGGATCTCAAAAATTTGTCAAACGGTTTTCGCGAACTAGTTACTCACAGAAGCCCCCAACAGTTAATCCTCAAGAAAATAGACTCCTCCACCTCCATGATCATGCATCGCCTCCTTTCGACCGCACACTTTGAAGGTGGGTGTGGAAGATACTTATTGGGTTAGTACGAAAATCAGCGAGGATTTCTTCCCGTATCGGAAAAACCAAACAATGTCTAGCTCCCCAAGTAAGGATGCACTAGGGGCTGAATTCACAGGCCCTGGTGTTACCAGACAACAGGTACGAGCACCAAGTTTTAAGCCTACACCATGTGTTCAGGAGTATCTTTGGGGTGAACCAAACTGTCGGCACTGCGTAATACACCATTTCTGACAAAATAGAAGGAATTGCATACCTGAACCGACAACAGTGACTTCGATGTTCGGATTTGCCACCAGGGTGCTATCGAAAACATCTCCCCTTGGCATAGTCGGTTGACATGTAGTGCTTAGCGTAGATTTTGTATCCCAAAGCCTCTTGCCTGTGATGTCATAACAGGAGGGAACAAGCCAGATTTGTTTGATGCAAATCAGGGTGGGGAGAGCAGCCGTGAATCAGGTCTCAGGCAACGCCCGTGTGTAACTGAGCAACCAACAGACACATTACTGGGTTGAACCTAGCGCCAATTGAGCGGTGTTCCCATGAGATAACGAGCTGAGTTTTCCCTGGTTTTTTGATGGTAGATCGAGTTTGTTTTCATGGGCCAATCGGAACTGGTATGTTTGCAACAGGAATATCGATGATACACGAAACGAGCAGCACCGCTTGTTGGGCGGCTGATAGCAGATAAATCTACCAAACTTGTGGACAAACAGAAATGGATGTATGAGTTTTCGCAAAGTGGTTCTTTCGGCTTTTGTCGGAACACTCACCTTTGCGAGCTGGTTCCAGGCCAACTAGCAGGTTCGGATAAGGCCCATTTCTCCTTCAGAAGTCTTTTCGGTGCTTAACGCATCCAATCATCGAGATGGGATTTATCCTGAAATTGGAAATTTAAGACTAGAGTGGCATTCTCTGCCTCAATTGAGACATGAAGCTTTATGTGATAAGGTGACCAGGTTGAAGGAAGTGAATAAGGATAGCCAACGGAAAGGGAAGTACGGCACAAACACACGTTTCCTGTTGTAGATACCAGAAGAAATGGGTAATTTCCGCTGAAGAAAGGAACATAGACGTGAAGCTCTGAGAAGGTGGGCAACCTTGGTACTGGGTGGTGGTGTTTAGCGCGCGAGGATCCGGGAAACGATATGCTGAGTTTAATTCCTCCAATTGAAACGGTGGAAATCGTCACGATTAAAGACTTGTAAACGTGCCCTTGAAGCAACGAGGCGTGTGTGGCCCGGCACTCCAAAGTCTGGCCGAAGCTGTGTCCGCGTCCATCGGGAGCGGCTGAATCTCAAAATTCCCCAGTCATGACTAGGTCTTGTGAGCATCTTTTATCGGAAGAAGATTAAGAATTAACATGGCGCAATCTCCGCACACAGCTTCTAAATTGATAATGACTAACCACACCGCAGATGAGAGCTCATAATGCCGACAAGCTGTCATGCCTTCGTCTTTGCATCCTGTGGGTGAACAGATGCAAAACTCATCGAGACATTGCCAGGCGGCCGGTAGTTTACGCATTGAACCGAGATATCCAGGGCGCTCAAATAATCGATCAGAAAACCTTAAGGGAGGTCGAGATAATATCTTCAGTCACAATTGTACCACCTTGACTTATCATCGGCGAATGCATAGAATCTGATCTTCTGACAGTGGGAATCGGTACCTTGCGCCTTCCCTCGTGATCAACTGTTGACCCTGACGTAGAAAAAATTTCAGGTTGCAGCGCACATACCCTCGATCTGAGACCGAGTACTCTCTTTATCCTTGATCCTCGTTCTTCTCTTTTTCTTTATTTTACGCTCAATCTCTGACACATCTCGAACACCAATTGAATAATATTTGCCGCTCTCTCAATCTCATATTTGACCAAGGACCAGATAATGTCGTCTAGACAAATTGCCATCCCCTCAAACAGTCACCAGCCTGCAATCAGGCTCTGGATAGACCCATTGCGCGCAATCCTGCCCAATTAGCATTCGGTATGTCTGTGCCTGTTGGCACGTTGGCTATTATTGACCCATGTTACCCAACAGAAACACTGCAAAACAGCCTCCGAACGTTGTTGGGAAACATTGACATCTCGCTAAGGTCCAAGATCACTCTTCCACCTCCCCAGCGAGTAGATTATCGGCAGCCATTGTGGCTTCTTGGCGCCGACGTCTAGTAAATCCTCCATTGGTCATGGATGCAACACCACCACCATATCCACTTCTCCAGAGATTTCCACCGGTTTTGAGGGCTCATAGGAGATGCAACGATATCCTCCCACTTCCATCACCGATTGGCAATACCAACCGTTGGGTAACTTAGACGAGCAGGTGTTACTTGAACAACCCCTCCACGCTGCGGATCCGACTCGGCATCAAACCCCTGAGGACCTACAGCGATAAAGTAATACCCCTCCACCCGACTATTTACTATAAACTCACGACCTGCTATGCAACATCCTACAGTTACACGTTTTTTCTGGGTCATACATATTCAACTTCTTGTATTGGTCTCTCTTAGCTTCCATCTCGCTCATCAACATCTCGCTTGTCATTCGTGTATCATCTCAGCCACGCCACCTTTCTCGGATGTCATCATTACGCTACTTTCAGTTCATCGATGAAATTCGTCTTGATTATCATCGACGCAAGCCGGCCTATCAAACATCAAAATGTATCTCCCCTATCTTCGTACGTAACGTTTGTTTTGAGACTCTCTTACTTGGTTGTGTCGTTTCCGTTTAGTTCTCATCTTCTTTCAGTTATTGTAGCGCAGCCGCATAGCTCGGCTTGATCTTTGCTTCTGCCTTCACACTGTTGTATCAACTGCTTATTGTTGCTGATATCAATCCTGTGTATTATAGTAGATAGTATGTCATATACCGTCCATTGCTTAAGCAGTGTGATCTTGTGAGGCTGTCGCGATGTCTACGAGATGATATTAAGTAAAGGGATCGAATGCGAGTGAAGGGGTACGGCTAGCGATAATCAAGTAAGTAACTATGCTGCTTCTTGAAGCGGTCAGTCAATCTTGTTGCACGTAATGACTCCAAGGCCTTTTGCCCATTGATATTGAGCGCTCTTGGACGCTCCAGTTCAAGGCGGATGACCGTCACCAAGCACTAGGTTGGTAATTCATGCCTTGCGTACCACGATATTTGATCATACTTCTTCATCTCCGACTACTCCCTTGCCTTCCTAGGATCCTTGCTTTCTAGTACACCATAGCTTGGGGTGTTCCGAGACTCGAGTTAATGCAGCTGTCCTTCCTCACGTTCGTTTTACACAATCTCCATGTCGTTTTGGAGCTGCGCTACCCATCGAATTGCTGGTATGGCATATATGCATGTTCGTCTACCTTATTCTTTTGGTAAGTGTTATCTTCCTACTCCAGCTAGTGGATCCCAGCCCATAGGTAGCGGCTATGGCAAATGGCCCTGCCTTTACACAGGAGCGCCCGTTGAAAACACGCTTGGGATCTTATCCCAACCTCCTTCAACCACTCTGATACACGCTGTTGGTACACGCTGTTGAGCAGATCGATCATCGATAGCTTCTATGTCAGAATTGAAGGGGTTGCTTTATGTGAAGAAATATCGCCCGATATGCACGAAAAGGTTGTGGATTCCCAATCGAGAACGTAGTTTTGGGGTGCAAACCAAATCACTAAGACAGGTGCCCCAATTTGAGAGTGTTTTCCATGCACATCCCCCTGGAAAGCCTGCCCACAGACGACTCCCTCGGTAGAATTCAGGGCATGATATCTCTATACAATCCGATGTCCCAAAAGAGACATTTACTACCAAATTTGTTATAGGTCAGGGTAAAAGCCAGGGTTACTTCATTTGCAATCATGTTTTGTGTCTTGACTTGTGATGCACGACGCGAAGCAGGAAGAACATTTAGACATCAAAGCCCATCCCGGTCAGGCTTCAATTGGTGATCGACATCCATCCCTATACAAATTATGTATGCTATTCCAAGTTAGTACATTGAAATAGAAGGACTGTGAAGGTTTTTATGGGTGCGGGAAGCCAAAACGAGCATTGTAAGAAAAATTTGGCCAAAGGGCAAACTCCGCGGCGATGTCTACCCGAAGCTTGCCACCACCACTCCATCAGAGACATTGGCGTCTTCAAATGAACTAGAACAGGATCCCATTGACAATGTTTCCCCGCTGCATTCCTTGGAATGTTCAGATCCATCGGTTCATGCCCCATGTCTCACCTAGTGCTACAAGTACACACAACACGATACAAAAGATAATGGTCTCATGATTGCCTTCTATCCGAATTAAATAATAAGATTGTGTTTTCGTTCGAAACATGATACATTGTGCGGGTCACATTCGTCGCAACTCTCCTTGCTGCGAAAAGCGCCCACAGTGCCCTGAACCGAAGAAGTCCAAACAACTTGGAGATCAACCAAGCCTCGATGCCCTGTGCTTGGAAATGTTTTGGTTACAAAAAGAACCACACCCTTGTCGGAGATTTGATCTCGCTGACGTGAACATCAGGACAACGAAACTGGAAGAGGCCCAACGACCCGAGCCTCGTTATGATTCAAGTACGTGGTGGCTGTCATTGAGAACTATATGTCTTTCTTACCATGATGGTAAGTCATGATATCACAGATATCTCAACGGATAGATTGATCCTCAAACTGTCAATATTATAAGACATAAACTTTGTCTAATTGCGTTGTCACAACACGAATAGAAGGCTACATTGTTTTGGTAACATGAGTTCCACAAGGGGTAATCCGAAGATCCCTTTTTCAAGCGACGCTGTGGAGCCCAGATTCATTATTGAGATTGTCTTCACGTCGGTGGAACTCGTATGAGATGGTGACGCAAGACTCTTGTTTGCTGGCAACTGAGGAAATTTCATGTCAATCGTCAAGTCAGTGAGTACCACGGATGATCCACGGTAAATCACAACAATGGTTATCGCCTGGTCGGGAAACTGACTGATCCTTGTGATGGTTGAATGAATGAAAGTAAGGTTGGAGTAACTTAGAGGGGAAGATCGGTTGGGGTAGGTCTCACGGCGACTGCGCCCATCAATTTTTCTATAATCACATTGGCTATTCAGACGTCTAGATCGTGTCAAAGACCCAAGAAGACACATTGATCAAACACCGAATACTAAACTCTTTATGGTGAGAAGCAATGTTGTCGGATGAACCAAACTTTTCATTTCGGATGGTGGGGAGCCCTATAATCCCTAGTTTCGCTGCAAATTAGAGCGTCCAAGCACTGTGTGAGATGAGATTTCTAGTTTGCATTGTTGAGTTGTGCTAAGGCAGATATGATGGATGGAATTCAATTTCATATCCCTTGGCTCTTTGCTGAAAGACGCGAAGAGCCGCAACCACACTTTATCAGAGATTCATCCACTTTTGGAGAGGCACGTGATCGGAGAATGCACTCCTATTCGCGCGAACTTTTCTTCGATTCGTGAAGGAGTTATTTGTGAACAAGTGAGCTACAGTTATGTAAAAAAGAAAACTAGGCATTCTGTAGGTGAAGAGAGCCGCTGCGGAATGGAGCGATACTCAGGGTTAATCTAGGCAGTGACCAATTTCATTAATGACACCATATGGTCACTAGTATTACATCACAAGAAAGCGGAAATGGGATAATCCGAACGGAGTGACGAGAAGAAGTACATCAACGTGCCACGTTTTCATAACGGGGTATGGCGTCAGAATAGGCTGTGTGCATAATGGCTCATCTGCGGACGACCAATCCAAAATTCCCTCAAGTTCAGCGAGAGTCGCGTGAACCAGGTACTTTCACACCAACAAAGCCTTCTGAGTTGGCCCATTCTTTTTCAACTTAGTATGACAAGCCGATTTTGCCCTTTGAATTTCATAACTTGCAGCCCGAAGTACTTGTCAAAGATTTCGTTGTGCTTGGAGCGAAAATAAGTGGGTGCGTCTCATGAACTGATCTACCAGTATTTTTTTTGAGCGCTTAGATAGCATTTATTAGCTTGAAACTCCACCACATGCACCCGGGCCATATGAGGTCTTGGGTGTTGTTTGGACGACAAAATTCGAATGTTGCCATTATTGGATATGTCCGACTCGTGGGAATTACCCTGGGGCTGTACCAAACGCAAAAAGCTTTTAAGGTCACCCAAAGATCCCCATTTTTTTCGTATTTCATTCCCTTCTCTTGCATACATTTTACTTCACTGATCTTGCTCAAACCCCTCTACCTTTTACCATCTGCACGCGAGAAGATTTCAGTTTAGTCTAGACATCCAAAGACAAAGCAACTTTACCACCTCGAGCATGTCGGCAGGATCAAGCAACATCCCTTCCACTCCCAATGACCAACGTCTGTGGAATCAACCAATCGTTCGTCGTCCTGGGACGGAAGGACTTGGTATGACCTTGACCTTGACGCGTTCGTCTCACCCAACTTACATTACAGTATTGGGTGATAGCTTCTATACATCGACATTTCGCAGAACTCCGTGCGAGATGTAGATCACTTTTCAAGAATAGATCAACTCGCCCAGAGAACCTTGGGAGAGTAGATTACAGTCCAGTGATCCGAGTTCCACCTCCCGGACCCGCTACTCTTCCTAATCCGCCTCCACCCATCGACACCCCTCCATCGCCATCACCCTCTCAGTCGAGACTTCCCCCTGTTATTAGAGCACCAAGAGCCCGTAATCAAACCCGCTCCCATCCATCCACGACTGCTAACCATACGCTGATGAACAACATCAATGAGGAAATGCATCCCCAGCCCAACGTCACGATTGCTGCGGACTTTATCGAAGACCTACCACCTCGCTACACACCTCCACCTGACTATTAACTTACTCCCAACATCAGCTCACGAACAATGGCCAGCGTATATGGCTGTTGCCTTCAGCCCCGGTACTGTACCTTTTTTCCGTCTTGAATCGTCAATGTAACATCAACAAACCAACCTTGTTTACCCCGCACCTTAAGAAGAGATCCGACACCCGCAAGTCTCTCTCTAGCCCTTGTACACACCATTACTCGCTCCTACGTCGTCCTCCTTCCGGCAAAGCAAGATGCAGGAGGAATTTTCTGTTTGTTTGAATCTATGCTTCATTATTCTAACTCTGTCGGTATCTTTTTGAGCTTGGTTGTCTTTTAAGAATGCTGTCTCGTTTGCTATCGTTGTAGTTTTTCAGTAGTGTCACGCGCCTCATGACTTAGTATGCACCTATATCATCCAACGCCCATTCCCCACTCCTTCTTTGCTATTTCACTATGTCACTGTGTATTTTAGTACATAATATGGCTAATCCTCATCTTCACATCGAGTGCGGACATGAGAAAAAGCACTTTCCTTGGCTCACTGTAAATTGATTAAAAGTGAATTAATAGACACATGGGCGGTATTCCTCATAGTTGCTAGACCACTGTACCCGCGTTACTGACGCTGTACTGTATCTCCTCATCATGTGCCACTACTAAGCCACTTGCCTCGATTGAACGACGCAGGTGGAGCTGTATACCGTGAGAGATGGCCCTGTACCTGTACACCCAATGTCGTATATGTCGCAGCAAATAACAATTCCCAAATATGTCATCATGTGACACATGTTCTAATTGCTAATTCATGATAGACCCCAATCAGCATGATTATGTCGTTAGAAAGGGTATAAGAACCTACTAACAAGCTGCTGCCTTCAAACAATCTCTCCTCCCTCTCTATTTCTTTGGCCCAGGCCTTGTCCAGCGGCTTTGCATAGCTCTTTTCTCATGATTATTAATGGCAGAGGGAGCAGCCGGAGCTTGTGATAGTTCAACGACCTGGGATACTGGCGGTGAGCATGCCCGATTGTCAACAGAGACTGGCGGAGGAGATTAGATGGATGAGGTATTGCGAGCTGAAGTTGAGAAGGCAGTCTGGTTCATGGGAGTATGAAGACGTTTCGGCCCTTTGAGGACAGTTACCACATAACAGCTCCCCCTGTGCTGTCGATGAGCTTTGCACATGCACTTCTTGTAAATCCTCGACTCCGTATACCCATGGAAATAACGACAGGCATCGGAATTCTCAGACAAAGCACGTTGAGTGGATAGTTGTTGGGAATGCCCGAAGTTTGTTGTGTCGGTGGATGGGAGATTGTCGATGGGGTATAGCCTGTGGTAAAGCTGAGACACTGCCGGGGAAGGGATAGGAAGGAAAAGGGAATGTTGCATATGTATTATAGGGGAAAATGGTGCTGGCGGGTGAATAGCCGCTTGTGGCATCATGGATTGCGGCTGGATAGGTGGATGACGATGACGAGGAGAGGGATAAAACGGAACACCGGAATGAGTGGTGTCCTTCCACCAGAACTATTCAGGTTAATCATGTTTCCCGCTTGCCAAAGCTGGTAGGGGATGGGGACAGGTGTTATTGTAAAACTACAAATAATAGTTAGTCTTGATATCTGACATGTGCATGTGTACAGCACTCACCATTGTATAAGAACGACCATCGACCTTACTCTTTTCCTTGGAGATATTCCGTTTTATAAACCCACCGCATGCTAGACACTTGAATGATTCAGGCCCTAATACGATAGATGGATTGTTGACTGCACTGAGCAAGTAGAAGTACTTGAGGAAGAGGGGCCTTCATCTATTACTGACTTGTCTAGTTAATAACGAAGGGATGCGATGGCGATGAGTAGGAAGGGTGGGTGGGAAGTATACAAGAAGGTAGGTGGAGACGGTCTAGCCAATCAAGAAATGACCTGTAGCATCGTGAGCAGCTGGGTTTACCATCGGGTTGGACAGTGAAAAGATGGGATGGTGACTGGTCAGAAAAGCAATTGTTCGATTGTTGAAAAGTTTTCTACGGATGTTTAACAAATAATATCACGTGGCGTGACTGCCGGGGGGGGGGGGGGCAAGTGAACTATAGAGCTTCCATTTCACTTTTCAGACGTCATTGGAATGACATGTAGCACATGCACATCGCTTCAAGTCTCTTTAGAAGTTCAATCAACCCACCAATGGGACCAATCAGCAGTTAAGCATCCTGGGATAAATACGGATTAGTGAACCGATTCTTGGAGGTCAAGACGAGATTCAGTATTAGTCCATACATACCCAGAGTAATGGCTCATCATTCGTAATCCATGAGACATAAGATCAGCTCTTTTTGGGTCAACGTGTATGAGGGATGTGAGAATGTTCGCTGTCACAGGATTCTCCTGTATTGACCAGGCTGACAGGACACAAGCGACATCAGCAATTTAATGAGGACATACGATTACGCCACGTCACCAATACGGCGGATATGTGCTTCCGCTATCGAGGAGCCCAATGGCCTTCTGGGATTATGATGATGGTGAGGGTTGGGTGCGGCGTCACCGACGATCATTTCATTGGTTTTTTGGATCAGGGAGCAGGGGTTTTGATTGTTTTGGAGATTGAACATTCTAACCTCGGAGAAGCATGACGTCCATCAACAGGAAGCTGAGGTGAGGTACGTGGTTCCTGCTGAGAATGTCCAATAATCTGGAGGCTCTGCCCGCTTCCCATGACAGAAAGGCGCGGAAAAAGAAATGGTAACCATGTACAGCTCACCATTAGCCGCCGACACCCAGCTTCTCCAATTGAGTGCACTACAGACGGAGGATTGTGCATACTGTGGATGTGAGTGAAGGAACACAAGTAAGCACCGTTGGTTTGAACATGTCTGTTGTGGGGAAATGAGTCACCACAAAGAAGAACATCACAAAAAAATACCGCATGTCAGTATGAGTCGCGAAGATGTTGCTGTAGCTCAATGGAATTGAGTTGCCTTTCCGTTCAACACTGTGGCACCTGGATTAGTAGCCCGGCGGCTGGAAACAGGTTAATCGGCAAAAGGAAATATGCACCCAGGGGATATAGATCTCACCTACTTTCGACAGGATCTGAGTAAGACATAATAAGTTTCTCCCGCAGAACTGGGCTCTAGAGGTTTTGGTTTTGGTCGAACATGAACACGAACTTGTTGGATTCCATGACGTAGAATGTTTATGTAATATTACTCCAAACCAGATTCAGATCTCCCCACGCATTCTACATGCCCCCTAAGCGAATCAAACTATCCCTCTCTGTCACTCTCTTCACGTTTCATTTGTTGGGCGTTCAGCCAAGCGCTAACGTTGCACGGGCTTTAACCTATATAGCAGCGTTGCATTTTAGTTCCGACCGTTCTCCCCACACCGACGTTTGCTTGACGCAAACCGCGCGATTGCATATAACTACAACCCATCGCTCTCTTGACGCATAATCTTGCATCCACCACAAACAGAAACTGCCCTAATGCATATATTTGGTATGATAATCACTTCCTCCTCATTTATCTGTGCTAACGCCAT
>WSTZ01000044.1:39582-64454 GCA_019632295.1 Tulasnella sp. 418 | reverse complement strand
CAGTGCCCCTGAGATATCATTTGTCTCGCGTGATGTTACTCGGTAATAGTTGGGCCGATGATCTGTAAGAAGATATGATTGAAGTTTGGCATGTCGTGCGAATTAGCAAGGGCTTACCAATAGGTTCAATGCTCTCGAATGTAATGCCCGCTCTGACGTCGTGCATAGAGCTAGTCAGAGACATGGGAAGATAGAAACCCAATGAAGTTACTCACCGTGTAGCACTAGTAGGAGCAAGTGCGACCCTCAATTTGTTGAGAAACAACTCGTGTGCTTTTGAGATATCCATCTGTCCCTGATTCTCAGCTTGGGCTTGCACAAGGCCGACCTGTTCCTCCTTAATCGATTTCTGATATTCAGAGACCAACTCTTCAGTCACATTTTCAATATGCTTGTCTATCCCTTCATAGAACAGATTAAGAATGTGTTCTTTAACCGGGGATGTAACATCATCATCCGGTATGGCAACGATAGATGCGATGAAATCCGAATCACTGGTTTCAGGGACCTTGCCTCCTGAACTGGCGCTCTCGCCTGGGGATAGACCTGGACGTTTATTCATAAAGGAGAGGAAACGCAAACCTGAGCTGAGCTTTGACCATGCAGTGGAAGCCTGGTTGCCGGTATCCTTGTTTTCAATGAATTCGCGGATGAGTGGAGCGGGGTCAGCAACGAGTTTCAAATGCTGAATGAGCCTCGGGTACTTTGACTTCGCTGCTTTGAATTTGTGTGATGGTACCTGGCTCAGGTTAGCTCGGCTCAGGACAAGAGATTGAATATCGCTGAGTCCGACATTCGCATCTTGCAAACTTTGCAAATACGCTGCACTTTGTGTGAGATTGCCGCTTCCGTATCAGTGAGTCGCCCATACCTTTATGAGTGTCATCCATGTCAATGTCAGCAGCGGAGCATTTTGAAACATCCAAAGTTCTGACCAGGCGAGGTTGAAATTCAGTGATAAAATCCTGTAATTATGAGAAATTTAACGTACGGGTATATTTCGACTAGCTTCGAAACGACGATACTCCGGCAGCCAGCACGGAGAGTATTTACTTCCTTCTGCAATCCTGCCTCTATAGAGGCTAGACTGCTCGCTACAGAGGCCGTTTTGCGGTCATCGATTCTCTGAAGTTCGTTCTGATAATCCTGGATGATTTTCCCCGCGCGTTTTTTCACAGAGTTGAGACCGATAAGAGCCTCAATGCCAGAGTGACTGAGATCCGGTGCTAAAAAGATATTCTTGTGATGAGAGCTGAGGTCGGCAAGTATTGCGATGTCAACGTGACGCTGATAAGGTAGAACTAAAGAACTACCTTTCATGATCCAGCATCATTCTAGATTTTTCAGAATCCGGGGGCGGACGAGATTCTTGACCGGGAGGTCTATATTCAATGGAGAGGAAGCCAAAACAGCATTCTCCAGTGATAATTCTTGGTGAGGTGGGAATGCGTGGAGCCTGCTGTGATTCTCCTTCGAGTGGTACGGAGGATGAATGCGGATCTTGCGACTTGATGGCTTGATGGGTGATCTAAATGAACAAAAATGTGACGTTGAGCAAATTATTCATAGTAATTGGAGATGACAACTCACGGAAAAACCCTGAGAAACGGTGAGACCCTCTTCTTCATGTTGGGTTTTCAGCACTTTGAAATTTATGATCCGGCTAAAGTCGTTGTCGTTGTCGTTGTCGGAGTCATCGGAGTTGTTGTCTTCATCATTACGTTGTTCAATCACTTTATCTTCTTGACTTTTCGTGCCCTCGAGCGACTTATGATCGCCCATGCTTACTAGTTTGGATGCATGCTCAGGGGAGATGAGAGCGAATGTTTGCCCCACCAATCGAGAGAGGTAGCGCATGAACGTCGTCCTGGTCCGTCGAACTGCATCTTCAGCACCATCGTCCCATGTAGTGTCATCTGGCCAATATATAATATAGGAAACAAGCCCCGCAGTTTCTGTAGAACCTATATTCGGGTTCAAGTAATAAATGCCAGATTGCAGCCATGGCTGATGGATGACATGCTCGTTTCGATCTTGCAATAGATGGTCTGCACTAGACACGACCTGTGAATACGAGCTAAAAGAAAACGGCACGTAGTAACTTACGTTTCCTGATCTACACAATTCAAATGCTGCAATAATCTCACAATTTGCGATTTGCTACCATAAATACCAACGGGCTGAATTGATGTCTCGTCGAGAGCTCCAAAGTTGATCTTCGAGAGTGAGCTGTAGGATCGTGGAATGATGGTGTTCATCAGTTTACCCAATGACTCTTGATCGATGATTATTTTGTCGACTGAACATTTGATGAGCGATGAGCGGTAATCACGAGGAGCGAGATGGCGCTAACCTAGACCACTTGTTGCTGCTTCCTTGTACACGTATAAAAGCCGATACATTCCCTTGATTCGATCGAGGAGATCGACATCTTTCTGCCCATAATTTTCGGCAATTACCTCGCTATTTGGGTCTGGTAGAGGTGCTGGGTTTGTTGGTGGTGAGCGATCGGGTAGTGGTACAGTCGCTGGATCCGGTTCTATCTGGGACATGTTCGAAGGTGCTCCCTACTCAAATGAAGAGCGAAGAGATGATCAGTAAAATAAAGGATGTCCGAACTGGGGAGTTTACCTCCAGATAGCTACTGAGTATGTGGTAGACTGAAGGAAAAGAGAGACCACTTATACTCAACGGATACGGTGCTGAAAAATATTACACAGAAAGTTTGAGGTGATAAGAGGGACCAAATATCCAATCAATGTCCAGGAAGTTGTCTACATGAGGTTAATGAAACCACTGGCTGAACACGAGGTATACACGCAATGAAAAATCATATCACGGAAGCCAGTTGGCCCAACTCCACGAACCTAGTTTTGACTATATTAGATCTATCCAAATTCGCATCCCAATTTATCCGTTAGGTGACCTTGGCCTCATGCTTGAGCGACTGGTTGGTGAGTTATCTACTAACTTATCTACTCTGAGCTGAATTTTACCCCAGGATGACACGGCTCCTATGAATGTGTCAGCAAGGATTTGAACTCCTATTGAATACTGTAATCTTGGATATGCAGCACCCTCTTTTGATAAAATCCGTTGAGCGTTATATCAGAACTCCCGCGGATCATTTGCTCACACAGGCAATTGCGGAATGAGGCACTGAGCAGTGAGATTACCGAGGTTTTGACATCAAGGGCTCAGGCCTAAGCTCGATGAACCCCGGAATCGAGATTCGAACACCCGTCCACCGCACAGGCAGTCGCTGTTTCTCATGTTGTGTTTTCGCCTCCTTGCCGGTGCAATGTTTGAAACTATTGAATGGCCGAGCCAGAAAAGGTATTGGGGTAACCGCTGAAAGTTGTGATTGGATGGCAAAACTTGACAAATTCCTTACTTAGTCTGCCAGATGGAAACGTACCTCAGAGACAACCTAGAGCCTCGGATAGAGATAAACTTTTAGAAGCAGATTGTACCATTCACCCCGAGGTGACTATATGGCATAGTTTCCTTTATTTGATGGAATCTAGGCATGGCGAACCTCCGCGGAGAGATGAGGTTGTCCTGCTGTTTTCCTGCATGCACCGAGGCAAAGATTGCTGCACGTCGCGCGTTGCGATGAACTTGCCCCTATCAATGATGTAGAACATCCTTCGAGATGGGTCAGGTGATGCTTAGAAAGAGTTTTCGGAGTCCAAAATTGTATCTCAGCTGGTTGATCGATATCGCGTCACAGTGCGGGAAATAACACCTAAGTTAGTCAAAAATCCATCGAACATCATAAATTCAAGAGAGCGTTATTTTACTTAGCAATGTCCATCTCCCTTCGTCTGAAATTCAGGTGCATGCCATGTATACACATCCAGAGACCTTTATGAAAGAAACCATCATCCACTCTAGGTCCATGGAAGATCGCACTGGATTACTCGATACAGTGATTTGAGTAATGGACAGAAGGAGTGACACCCGAACAAGAGTTGATTCTAAAAACCAAGACTCTTCAAGTTGTATCTTGGAATACATTGAGACTTCAGCGGAGTGGATTGACAGCGGAATGGACCATAAATGGAGTGACACCTCTTGACACTTCATCAATGCATACCTGGTCAAAGACCCTAAAACGTGAGGAAACGTTAGAACGTAGGCCTAGGCGATCCTCAGAAGAGTTAAGCCAAAGCACTCACCTACCAAGGTGTTGATCATGGGGAGGTTAACCTAGACATGCTTTCTTCGTCGCTATGATGGTATCCATTATATTTGAAAGTTTCGGTTTTGATGCAACATATGAGAGACTTTTTAGGTTCGTAAGCTGTGAACTTGGTTTGTCGTATCCCATACCCATATGACACAAAACGCGAGTCAAGTAGGATCAAGTCTTACGGAACGGAAATGCAATTTTTCAAACCTGATCATTAAAGCGATGCTGGATGCTGAGCTACCAGTCTAATCATATGTCTGTAGAGCTAGGAATCAACTTACCCTCCGTTTCGGGTGCAGACTTATGCAGCGTGGGTGGGATTAGTCATCGCTGCAAAACGCTGATCTGATTAATGCCGATATCTTCCTGGTCACGATTTGTACGTCTTGACAACCCCAGACTTTGCTACTATCGCCGACGATCATGCCAAGCTCTTTCCAGCGGAACTTATCAGATCTAATCGAAGCAGACAAATATGTAATTTCACACGGACATCCAAGTCATCGAAGAATGGTCGTGTGCCTCGGTGAATTCAATGCTCAGAGCGGAAAAGACCGCTGGACTCCACTTGCTCAATAAAGGTGGTCTGTAGCTTGTACCTGACTATGTATGTCAGCTCCAATAGCCATTTGGGAGGAAATCACACGTTTTGAGTTTGATCCATGGTCACCAATGACGAAGGGCGAAAACCGGACTGTGCCTGAACCGTGCGTATTCCACGTAACCGGACCCGCATGAGCAATATTCGCCAACGCACGTTCGTACTATCACTGGTCAACCCCCCAACCGGAATGCGAGTTATTCCAAGAAATTTCAATCTTCGCATTCCTTCGCTAAGAATAGCGTTCACGTTGGATCCTGGTCCAATTCTCTCCATGTGGGATTGTCGGAAACGGTTTCCGAAGCAGAAGATTTGAGATTGTGTTGGGTAGGCTCTTCTGATTGTGGTGATACGTGTGGTAATTGGATCCCCTAGGCCTCTCAGGTTCCGGCAAGAGTGTCAGCCTGCTCAGCCATTTGCAACTCCACTCACGGCAAGACTCGCCCTTTAAATTCTGCTTCAATCGTAATCGATTAGGACATTCCCCTTCTCCACTCGCTTTCGTTTATCCGTACGAAATGTCTTTTGAAAATGAGAGAAAGCCCGTCTCTGCTGCTGCTAGACGGAGAGCAGCGTTAGCAGAAGTCGATAACGCTAATTTCTCGTGAGTCCTGTGTTGCCTGCCAAGGGCTTCTTCAGTGCTGGGCATTCTGGAACTGACAGTTGTGCTTGGCGTTTTGTCGCAATCTGATAGGTGGTACCATGTCAAGAGTGAGTGTCGTCACGAACGTGCATGGAAAGATTGTCTTGGCAGAACCCATAACTGACACCAACCCTTCCTTGGCCGGGCTCTAATCAGCTGTATTGAGTGCGTTGCTTCCTTCGCTTGCCTGGCTATGGGCCAAACATATTGAACTAATCTCATTTCTCGATCTCGTCGTGGTCAAAAGTTGCCGGTGTCGGATTCTTCACCGGTGAGTACATTGCCAGCGTTCCTGTGACCTTATTGTCTTACACCCAACGTCCACACAGATGCGTACGATATTTTTGCCATCAACATGTGTGCCGCTATGATTGGGCAAATTTACTCAAAAGGTTGGCGATTAATTATGGCAACTTTCAGCCCAACCGTTGCTCATTTTACCCTTTTAGGTGGCACATTGACGCCAAACCAGGAACTCGGGTTGAAGGTTGCCACCCCGGTAAGCTTATGCGCTTCCCTAGCTGCGGGGAGCATGGCTTAATTATTGGGTAATAATCAGGTCGGAACGCTTGTTGGGCAGCTTCTTTTCGGTTGGTTGGCAGATGTCGTTGGCCGAAAGAAGATGTACGGCGTGGAGCTGATGCTCAGTAAGCGTTCTTTCTATCGGAGTAGAATCGGTTAGCTGATGTTCCTGCGAAATATCAGTTCTTGTTGCTACATTCGGTCAGGCTATAGCAGGACGAGGCCCAGGCGCCAACATCTTTGGTGTTCTGATTGTCTGGAGATTCTTGATGGGTATTGGTATTGGGTGAGTGTCAAAAATCAATTTCCATCTAGAGCGAAGACTCAAAAAGGTGTCTATCTAGTGGTGACTACCCCCTCTCCGCTATCATTACTTCGGAATTCGCAACAACTCGCTACCGCGGAAGAATGATGAATGCCGTATTTGCTATGCAAGGATTTGGTAATCTTACTGCTGCTAGTAAGTGTATTGTATCCAAAACCGGAAGCCATTAACCTTACCCCCGGATTTCTTAGTTGTTGCACTCGTTGTTACGGTCGCATTCAAGGATCAGATCTTGAAATACCCTGACGTCCATCACATTGACTACATGTGGAGAATTATCATCGGATTGGGAATGGTACCAGGAACTATTGCCTTATACTACCGCCTGACCATCCCTGAAACGCCTCGCTACACTATGGATATCGAGAGGAACTTGGAGCAAGCTGCACAGGACGCCGACTTCGTAAAGACTGGTATGATCCTTGGATATTAATTTTGGCCGTCTGCTCAAGGAATCTCGATTGAACAGGTAAATTCGAGAGAATTGAGGACCGTGTCGTCGAACGTGTCGACGTTCCCAAGGCATCCAGAAGGGACTTCCTTGCTCATTACGGCAAATGGGTCAACTTCAAGGTGCTGTTCGGTTGTGCGTGGTCGTGGTTCGCGTTGGACATCGCCTTTTATGGTCTGGGTCTCAATTCATCGATCATTTTGGGTGCGATTGGTTTTGGCTCTTCTCATGCGTGAGTTTGTTGTTGAAATTAATATCGCATCCGAAATAATAACTAAGAATTATGTGTAGCACAAATCCTCAGCAAAAGATCTACGATGGTCTCTACAATCAAGCCGTTGGAAATATCATGTCCGTGGCCTTCATCGCGTCTGTTCGCCCGTCATCTTGACTGACGTTCGACCTTTTCTTTTTTCGGTTCACAGTATCAGCGTTGCTGGCTTGATTCCAGGCTACTGGGCTTCCTTCTTTGTCATTGACAGCTGGGGACGCAAACCAATTCAGGTACGCACGCTATTCTCGCTTAGGGAGCTAAATCCTCAATGTTATCCACCTTCCACAGCTTATGGGCTTCGTGCTACTTACTGGCATCTTCATCGTGATGGGCTTCGCTTATGACGCAATCCTCGACCACAGCAAAGGCGCCTTCGTCTTCCTTTACTGCCTTGCCAACTTCTTCCAGAACTTCGGTCCAAATACCACGACTTTCATCATCCCAGGGGAAGTCTTCCCAACAAGGTACAGGTCGACCTCCCATGGTATCTCTGCTGCATCCGGCAAGCTCGGTGCTATTGTTGCCCAAGTCGGATTCGCCCGACTGAAGGATATTGGTGGGAAGGGCAAGTTCATCAAGCACATGTAAGTTCTCTTACGATATAAACGCTGCCTTGATTACGATTGCTAACATCGCTGCTTCTCAGTCTGGAGATCTTTGCTCTCTTTATGTTGACTGGAATTTTCTCCACTTTCCTGGTACCCGAGACAAGTGAGTCCACTAATCCTTTCAGCCTTCTCCTGATTTCTGATGCATTAATCCTGAAACAGAGGGTCTCACACTCGAACAACTTAACGGGGAAGAGGAAACCGAAGATGCTACTGTGATCCCCGATAACGAAAAAGGTATTTATTACTTATTACCGTGATGATCTAACTTTGTATTCTAACAATTCTATGTGAATTTCATAGCTGATAAGGACTCCTCGAGCGCGTCCGATATCCAAAAACGAACTGCTACGAGCAGGCCAATTGAGATATAACATGTGGCCTACGAAATCAACATGAAACTCTCCATTCACTTTCACCTCGTCACTCTATTTCTCTGTATTCTACGCTACTCTTCTCATGACTCAAATTCTGGATGTAGTAAACGGGCTATAGTATCGCTGTCGGAAGAGCTGTATTTCATGATCAGTTTATAATGAATATAAGTCATGCTTCCCGTCATGCCAGTCATGCTCCACTCACTCCGATAATCAGGGTGCTAATCCTTGTTTCGCACGTCGAGTTGAACTTCCCTTATTTATTTCCGCCAAAGTTGGTCTATGACGTCTTCCGAATTGGCTAGACCCCAATAGTTCTTTTGAGGATCGACATTTTCAATTTCAACAACCACAATCACCGCTACCCTTTCGCTCCGCTCCATCACTCAAGATGGCGTACTGGCTAGGCAAGGCAGCGAGGGAGCTCGTTGCAACTGTAAGACAGACACCCTAGTCAGTGTTGTTGGAACTCTTTTACTGACCAGATATGTGGTTCTCCAGTACCTGGATCATTTCATAAAACCGTATGTGGAGAATTTTGATAGCAACAAACTTGATTTCGGCAATGTCATGGAAGGTAAGGAAAGATTCTAATGCGGACCACTCCATGAAAGGCTTGCTCAGTCACTTGCTAATCATAGGTGTCGTCACTTTCCGAAACCTGAGGATTAAGAAGGGGGCATTGGACAAGTTCAGGTTACCTGTTGATGTGATTGAAGGTGAGGCCATCACAATACATTCAGAATTTCGTTGTAATTCACACCCTCGGGTCGATGCTAGGCAATTTGGGTCGATTGGATATGAAGATACCCTTCTTCTACCTGGGGAGTCGACCAGTGGAAGTGACAATAGAAGATCTCTACCTTCTAGTGGTACCCGCATCCGAAAGCAAAGTAGACCTTGAAGAAGATGAGCGGCGAGCTCAGGCAGCCAAGCAAGAACGACTTTCCAGCGCTGAGCTGATACAATCTCGTTCGAAAATGGACATGCCTTCTTCAGAGGATGATCAAAAGCAGAAGGCGGTGAATGATTCAATAACAAACAAAGTCATCAATAACCTCCAGATCACCGTCCGAAATGTGCATATTCGTTACGAAGACAAACTGAGCGTCCCTGACCATCCTTTCGCTGCCGGAGTCACCCTTCGAGAGTTCAGCGCTCAAACGACCGATGGAGAGTGGAAACCAACATTTATCCAAAGTAGTGCGGGGGCTATCCACAAGGTAAGGCACTCATTCTTGACATGTTCTTTAATCTAAATGTCCCTTTGTAGCTCGGAAAGCTTGAATCACTAGCTCTTTACTTCAACACCGATGCCGAGTCAATATCAGGACTGCAGGTTGATGAGTCTATCGAAACCTTCCGATCACTTGTGAGTCTCTGCTCACTATGACCACTGATGACGACATCAGGTCTAATTGGGCATTACTAGATCGCAAGGGGAAGTCACACTCCCAAACATCAATATATCTTGCGCCCCGTCACGGGTGAAGCCCGAATAATCATCCACCACAAAATTGACAATCAAACTCCACGGTTCGATGCCCAAGTTCTTTTCGACGAGCTCGGCTTTGTCGTTGATGATGAGCAATATCGCGATGCTATCTCCATGATTGACATGTATCATTTCTATGTGCGGCAAGCCCAGTATAGAAAGTATAAGCCTTCGGAAGAACAGTTGAAGGAGAATAGGGCAAAGGCGTTGCTCAAGTTCGCGGGCGATTCAATTCTACGGGAGATTCATGAGAAAAATAAAAAGTGGACGTGGGACTATCTAAGGGAGAGAAGAGATGATCGCCATAAATATGTCGAGTTGTTCAAGAGGAAGCAGGATGGGCCACCGTTGAACGTCACGGTGCGCATCAAACGTATGAATGGACGTGGAAACATACTTAACCTATTGATTTGCCCAGGAAACAAACAATCTGAATGCCTTGGAAGAAAAGCTGTCGTACGAAGATATTCGTTTCTATCGCTCAATAGCGAAGTCGCAGTTAAAGAAAGAACGTGCCAATCGCAAGCGAGCGGAAGTCCAGAAGCAGCAGGAGAACGCAGCTGCGAGCAAGGCCAAAGGTGGAGGTTGGCTTTCTTGGGCATGGGGCGGTGGATCTTCACAACCTGTCGAGTCCGGAGAAGCCTCCGAGGATGGTTTGACGGATGAGCAGCGAAAGGAGCTATATCAAGCCATCGACTATGACGAGAAGCAAGCACTGACGGACTACATGGAAACGCCCGATGCAATGAAAGTAAGGGCTTCAGTGAGCTTGAAGAAAGGGTGGTTCAGTCTGCGGAAAGAGCCTCATTTGAATGAAGGGGAAGGAGTGGAGATGATGTCAATCGTCTATGAAGATTTCAAAGCTGAGGTTCTTCAGCGGGCGGAGAGTCTTGAGACTGTTCTGACGCTCGGAGGATTGACAGTATTCGATAACACATCGCCAGGGACGCTATATAATCGCATCGTCAAAGTGAAGGACGAAACAGAAGCTATCTCGAAACCAGAGGGGGATCTCGTCGGTTTGGAAGTCGGCGCGGAAGGAGCAACGGAGGAGTCAAAGGAAAAAGCTGCGACCGATGCCTTGTTCTATCTCAAGTTCGAACAGAATCCATTGGACCAACGTGCCGACAACGGTATCACGATCCACATGAAAGCCATGGAGATTATCTATCACAAAGGATACGTCGAAGCGATATATGATTTCCTGAAACCTCCTGAAAGCCAGATGGAGTCGGTGAATGCTCTGTTGGTAAGTAGACTATTGCAGGGACCTGAAATGTTTACCTGACAAAGATGTACAGCATGCCGCTACAGAGACTCTTGGCGAGCTTCGGGATCAAACAAGGGCCGGACTGGAGTATGCCCTTCAGACTCATCGAACTGTGGACATTAAGTTGGACATGGCTTCCCCAATTGTCATTATCCCTGAAGAGTGCGTTTCGTTATCTCTCTTTATTGGTTTTTCTCTGACTCATCTTTCATAGCGTGCGGACAAAACAATGCCAACACATAATTCTCGATGCTGGTCGCATCTCCATTCGCAGCGATCTGGTAGAGAAAGCGACGATGCAGGAGATACAGGCAAAGCGGAAGATGAAATACACGGAACAAGATTTCGAGAAGCTGGAGTCATTGATGTATGACAAGTTCTTCCTTAAATTGGAGTCTGCACAGGTGAGGACCAAATGCTCGAAATTATACTGCAGATTGCTAAACAACATAAATAGTTGGTAATCGGAAGTGACATGGAGACATCACTTCGCGCTCTGGCGAGTGAAGACGAAGCAGGTCGCGAGCTTCACCTCCTCGAACGTATCAATATGGAGTTCTCTGTTCAAACGTCCATTGTACCAGATGCCCTCAACTTGGCTAGATTCAAGGTTGCCGGAAAACTCCCATCCTTGAATATCAACTTCTCAACAGCAAAATATAAGTCAATGATGCGCATGATCGATGTGGCTATCCCGAAGCTCGGCGATGAGGAGAAGAAGCCCGACGTTGCTACCATCAAGACAAGCACGGCCAGACCAGATGCATTCAAGCTACCTTCCAATGTCTTTTCACGTGCGAAGGAATACAACATTGATGTCGCAGAAGTCGATCACACAGGCACGACGACGCCAGTCGCCCCATTAGAAGACGATGCCACTAGTGATGATGACGATGAAGATGATGCAGAGACCTTTGTTGATGCCGAAGGAGATACTCAGGTATGTGAGACCATCCACGTCACTGAGTAATCGTTAAGCAGCGTTTACTGTCTACAGAGCTTACGGGCCATTCATCAGCATCTGTTCGAGTTCACCTTCCAGGTGGAAAAGCTGCAAGCGACATTGCTCAAGTCCCCTGGAGGTGAAGAACCCGAAAAAGTTCTATCTGATGTCACCTTAGCCGGGTTCTCCCTTGCCTTTGTGCTAACAAAGTTCGATATGGGTGTCGACGTATGGTTGAAGTCCCTTTCTGCGCACATGATTGACTCGAATTCGACTAAGACTCCTCTCCTGGAGTCATCCGATCTGTCTTCACTGGCGAAGAACGATGAAGGGAAAATCCGAGAATTGGTGCATATCAAGTACAGCCGTGTACAGGCAAACTCTCCGGAATATATGACTGTACACGAAGGGGTTGATCAAAGCGTGGATGTGGCCCTTTCAACTATCATTCTTTCCGTTGCACCCGAGCCTATCATTGCGCTTTATGACTTCATTATGTCTACTTTTGTGGATCGTCCAAATGGATCCTCTCCAGCGACACCTGCACTCGAATCTTCGGAGTCAGAAGCTGTCCCTGCTCAACCAACGGCTCCCCCGCCAGATTCAGGAAAGATCAAAGTCCGGGTTAACATGACTAGCATTCAGAGTAAGTCAGTCACTTATCCCACTGTGCTAATAATATTGACGGATAATATCTATGCAGTGATTCTGATGGATGCAGGTCGCCGTTTGGCTACTCTGTCACTCTCTGCCGCGGATGTTGTTGTGTTCCTTCGTGGTAACACTATGAGAGTTGGCGCCCGCCTTGGAAATCTATCACTGTCAGACGATTCTCCAATAACACCCGCTGATCCATCTTTCAAGAGTCTCATTTCGATTGAAGGCGATGAACTAGCCGATTTCAGTTATGAGACCTTTGATCCGGAGGACAAGGTTACTTTCCCTGGTGTCAACTCGTCTGTCTACTTACGAACCGGGTCGTTGAAGGCAACTTTCCTAGAGGAGCCTCTTCATGACATATACGGATTCCTTATTAAATTCGCAAAGCTCAAATCGCTGTATGATCAAGCTACCCAAGTGGCAGTTCAGAAGGCGTCAGAGATAGAAAGGATGAAGTTTGATGTTGTGGTCAAGTCGCCAATCCTGCTTCTTCCATGCAGTCCTTCAGACTCAGGGGATCTCCTTGTCATGAAGCTAGGCGAGATCCAGGCTAGCAACTCCTACGTTGGTCCTGTTGGCACAATCAAAGCTGGACTTCATGGAATTCGACTCACCTCAAGGATGATGCATAAGGGAGAGCGCTGCAAGCTGAAAATCATTGAAGATGTGGGCATTTCTGCCGAGATTATTCAGACAAGTGATATCGATAGAAGCGTGGAGCTTTTGAAGCCCGATTCCGAGGTATGGTACATTGACCTAAATTCAGTGCTAGCGCTTATTCAGTGATCCTCAGATAAAAGTGACGATGTCGGATGTCAAAATCGCTCTAACTCAGGCCCAGTATCTTGCGCTGCTGAATATCTCTCAAGCAATCCCTCGAGTACTCGCTTCCGCGGAAGATGCGACCGAAAGCGCTGTACAGTCAGCGGAGTCGCAAATACCTTCTACCAACCCTTCTCAACATCCATCAAAGCCTTCCACTCCGCAACCCACAGTTGATCTTGGCCCTGAACTTGGTCTCACTGCCCACGACAAGTCAGGTGAAGACATACCTAGATGGAGCACAGTTGATGTTGTCTTCACGGTCAATGCAGTTCGCCTCCAACTCTTCGATTCAAGTGCAACGGATGAATCATCTCTGAAGGAGTGTGGCATTGCTCGGTTCTCCCTCAACAACAACTCTGTTAGATTCAAGATGTTATCGGACGGTGCAACGCAGACTGAAGTCATTCTCAAGTCTTTTACAATCAACAACACGCGTGCTGGGGGGTCAAGATTCAGAGAAATCATACCAGCGGCTCAGCACAGCAGAAATCAATTCATGGTTCTATTCACTACTGTGGGTGGACCTCAACCGTCATCAAGCATTGTCGTTTCAATCGACTCCCCCAAAGTCATCTTCTCGGTAGATCCAGTATTTGCACTACTGGACTTTTTCACCAGTGGGACCCCGCAAGCACCTATGGAACGTCATGCTGATGAAGATGAAGATTCAAAGATTGAACAATCTACAGTTGAAAGCTCGCAGATGTCAATGCGAGTGGATGTGCATGAGATATCTATAAGCGTCCTGGAGAGCGATTCCAATCCCAACAGCCAAGCAATTCAGCTAAGTATCAGGGAGATACTGATGTCTCAACAAGTGAGTATTCCCGTCAGCTACATATCTCCTCATTCTAACAGCTGTCTCCTAGGGAATCCTCGCCTTATCGATAAATCAACTTGGAATGTCGCTCATGTCGATGAACAAGCCGTCTGATCACGTCAGCTTCCTTGATGACATTGACATCACCCTCTCTTTGGATAGTCGTCAGTCTTCTGGACAGCAAATGACCAGCATTGAGATCACCTCACAACCAATTATCTTCCGCGCTTCCTATCGAGATATCAACCTGATCATGACGATTGTCAACAAAGCGCTTGAGCTATCTGCGAATCGTTCCTCCTCGCCCACCCAATCAAACAAGCCGAGTAAATCTCGATCTCAGCTGCCAAGCGGCCCCGCCAAGAGGAGGTCCAGGAAGAGCACCGGAGTTCATAAGTCGAAGAAAGCAGCGACCTCTCCAGCCAAGGTCATCATGTCCAAAGAAAAGGTTGGTAGTATCAAATTCCCACAGAGCCCTCTCTCATATCTTTCTGTTCAATAGCTTAAAGCATCATTTGATGGTTTTCGACTTGTTTTGATAGGGGATCAGCACGAGCTGCCTCTTCTTCATCTGAAGACAAAGCCTTTCACGCTTTCAGCTACTGACTGGACGGGCGAGGTGAGTGGCTTATAGTGAACATAGTGATTCGGAATGAAATAATTTGCGGCCCTAGCTTCAAGCATATACTACGTTTCACACCTATATTGCTTATTGGAACTTGACAAACTCGCACTGGGAGCCTCTGATTGACCCTTGGACATTCGCAATCTCGGTGAGCGCTGTGATGCTGGTTTGTTCCACTTTTGTTTATATCTCGACCATAGGTCACCAAAGACTCCCCTTCTGGTGCTCTTAATACCACAATTTCATCGCAAGAAATGCTCGATATCAATCTCACTACCACCTTCATGGAAACTGCGCTCACAACAATGAAGGTGTGGAGCAAAGAAGGAGATAGGCTTCTGAAAACAGGTCGCGGAGGAGATGCCCCTTATCGAATCATCAATGAAACAGGCACTGTAATCCATGTTTGGTCGGAGGCCGGAGAAAGGGTAGCAAACCCACCTCAGACGACTAAGTTATCCAACGGTGAATCGATTGATTGGCGTTTCGACGACTGGAGAACGATGCGAGAGGTTTGTGATTTTCTCTATCTACCTTGAATGAATGCTCACGTAAGATCTGTATAGCGCGTTGCCTCAAGTCGCAACAATTCCATCGCCGTCCAGTTTGAAGGGAAGACATGGGAGCAAGTTCACAACATACCAGTTGATCGAGAGGGCGAGTTTGTTTATGCTTTGCGCCCAAAGATTGACAAGGTAGCGGATCGACTTCTGTGCGAAGTTGTCGTTAAAGACAACATCAAGGTCGTCATTCTCCGATCCACCTACAAGATCGAGAATCGGACACTGTATCCCGTTGATCTTGTTCTTGTGGATGCTAAGGGGAAACCAACACATCCCCTTCAGAAACTTTGTAAGTTGCTGACGATCCATCCGTGAATTACCTCACGATCTGATGTCCTGGCCCTAGCACCTGGACAGGACTACTCTCTGCCAATCGACGCTGTTCTCCATCACGACATTCAGCTTCGACCAGATCGTAAGCCTGCTTGCTCACTCGTAGGAGCTCATGTACAAATGCTCACATCGACGCAGCCGGATTTGGTTATAGCTGGCCCGACAGACCAATCAAATGGGAAAGTCTGATTCGCTCGCCCTCAATGACAATCAAATGCCCCTTCCACCAACGTGGGGCAGAAGTACCTTTCCATTTCCAAGCCTGGGCGATCTATGACCCTAGTGACCCTATCAACAAGTGAGTCTATGATCAGCAGGGCTACTAGATACTCATCCTGATATAATATAGGTCGTATCCAAAGATCACCTTGCGATTGCATGCACCTATTGAGCTCGAAAACCTGCTTCCTTATGACATCCGATACTGCTTTTATGACAAGGATCACGAGAAGCACTGGCGTAGTTTCCTCCGAAAAGGGGGGTTGATGCCAATACACTGTGTGCATCTGGATCAATTCGTGCTATTTAATCTTGAGATTCAGGACTCTGGTACGTGCATTTATCAAGCACATTTCACGTTCCCTAACGAGTTTCATAGTCTTCAAACCTAGCGAGTTCGCCATTGTCAACACAGATGATAGTTCTGATTTCTCCATCGAGCATACCGTAACCCTGACCGACCAAGAAAATCGCAAGCTTAACCTCGGCATCAACTACGAGTACGTACCACTTCCTTGTACTACGGCATATTTTGAACATTACTCTTTTCAATAGCAAGCACGAAGACTCCGGAGGTGCTTTCCGGATACAGGTCTATAGTCCATATATTGCGATCAACAAGACGGGGATGCCAATTGAGCTGCGTGCGAGTAATGGAAAGGCAGTTGCTGGACAAACAGGGAATGGTAAGGCGGTTACTTTGATTAATTTTTCGTGATGTTTGATGCACCCATCTGGTAGATGCCCTGACAGATCCAACGCCATTCAGTAAGTCAACAGTATGCTCCACTCTCAAACTATTCTCAGATGCTAAACTATGAGTGTAGTGTTCTCTCATCCCCGTGAACAAGGAGCAGAGTTTACGGCGAGGGTCGGGAAGTCACAACTGTCAAGAGTTCTCAATTTCGACGCTCCAAGTGCGGATACAGCTATATGCTTGCCATCAGCGACTCCGAATGGAAAAGAGTTACACGTGGGAATCTCATGGGCTGCTGGATTAGGAAAGTACAAATTGAGCAAGGTGATCACCTTTGCGCCTCGCTTCCTCATCAGGAACGAACTGGACCAGGAATTATCGTTCCGAGAATGCGGTGACCGCTCAAGTGGAGCACCAATGAAACCAAACACCGAGGTGCCCATTCATGCGTTCCAGCCAGGACGTGATCCATCACTTTCTTTGAAATATCCCGGTGTTGGATCAGAGTGGTGAGTACTGCGGAGATGGATTATTCTCGTAGTAGTACTCATCTCCACGATACAGGTCGGCCCCAATTAACCTTCAACATGTTGGTGTCATACATGTACGTATGTCAAAGGAAGGCCAATCAAAACCAGACCTTGCACGTGTCGAAATATCCATCGCGTTATCCACCATCTGGGTTGTAGTCAAGAAGGAGACCGGACCCTGGCCTTTCTCTATCGAAAATCAGAGCGACTACCTCGTTTCGTTCTTCCAAGTGGTAAGTAAACGTATGACCTCTCCGCTCACTGGCTGATTTTCTTCGCATCAGGATGATCGCCCTACAAATCCCAACATCAGCTACATAGTGCAGCCACACCATGTTCTTCCTTATTCTTGGGATGCACCGGCGGCGGGAGAGAAGAGACTCAACTTGGTTCTTGAGGGTCAAAATCGGACTGTTGATGTCATGGAAATTGGCGACCTCGTACCCTTCAAATTCCAGGTAAGCCGATTTGAGCCTTGAGCCGAGCATAAGCTGAACCAGCAACAATAGACGAACCGAGGATCTAAGGTTGTATCCCTAGACGTGCGAGCAGACGGCGCAACTCAGATTCTTTGCATATCGAACTACGTTGAGGACATGAGTCTCTACAAGCGACGACCAAGATCAACCGAGGGTTCACTGTCGCGATCCAACACGTTGAGCAGTCAAGCTGAAACTTTCGAAGCTGTGACCGAGGAGATAACTCCATCATTGTCAGTGAATATTGACTTTGAGGGAATTGGAATTTCTTTGGTCAACAGGAGAATGGTTGAGGTGGTATACTTCACACTATCCAAGCTGAAGGTTGAGTACACAGATAGCGAAGTTGCTCAGGCTGTGAATTTGGCATGTGGCTGGGTACAAATTGATAATCAACTTCACGAGGCAATCTATCCCATCGTCCTGCAACCGATGGTTGTCACAGGCGAAGGAAACGGCATCGACGTCCTTCCTGCCATCCAAGGCTCTATTATCGTATTGAAGGATCAATGTAAGGAACTAGTGCGGCACCTGGTCTATTGGATTGCTCATTGTGTTCTTCGTAGCCCACGGAGTCCTATTCGTCAAGTATCTCTCAGTCTTACTCCAAGCCTTCACCGTGCAGATGGATGAGGATTTCTTATTTGCTCTTTTGGACCTGACAAAAATGAAGGCCCTGTCATGGGAAGAAGAAGAAGAAGAGTGCGTCATAGTCCTTAGGTCCTTAGGCACCCTTGCTGACGAATTTTAATAGTATGCTTACCGAATATCCGGTCGATCTTCCGCGGCCTCGACCTATAGAAGAGGGTCAGGATATATACTTCGAGGTACTAGAGCTCCAGCCTATCCGGCTATCCCTTTCATTCATGCGAACGGAGCGCGTCAACGCAGATGAGAAGTAAGTGGACCCTAACGATTCGTCTACATGGCTTGGCTGACCCTCCTCGTAGGCTTACATTACGCAATCCGTTAACGGTCGTGCTCAATGCCTTCACGATGACGATCGGCAATATCAACGATGCTCCTTTGCGATTGAATGCACTCGCAATCAAAGACATGCGCTTGACTGTCTCAATTCTTCAAGAGAGAATCATCTATCACTACAAGCAAGAGGTCATCCGCCAGCTGTATCGAGTGTTGGGCTCCGCCGATTTCATTGGAAACCCAGTTGGTCTATTCACCAATGTCAGTTCCGGAGTGGCAGATATCTTTTATGAGCCCTACAAAGGAGTCGTCATGCACGGAAGCAAAGAACTTGGTATTGGTATCGCAAAGGTGAGTCAACCACAGGTCTCAATACACCCAGTTGACTTACTTGCAATTTTTAGGGAGCTGCTAGTTTCGCCAAGAAGACCGTCTTTGGTTTAACGGATAGTATGACCAAGTTTACGAGTAGTATTGGAAAGGGTCTCTCTGCTGCCACATTCGACGCGGAGTATCAAAGACAAAGGCGGCTCGCGCAAAGGAAGAACAAGCCGCGACATGCAATGTGAGACTTGATGTTCTATATTGACAATTCTTAGCTAAATCATTCCATCCTAGCTATGGTGTAACTGCCGGTGCCGAAGCACTTGCCACCAGTTTCACTAGCGGTATTGAGGGCGTGGTGGTATGGCTCCTTCCATGAAAGTCCCAAGTGTCAATCTGACGTTCGCCTGTAGATGAAACCTCTTGAAGGCGCGGAAACTGGAGGTGCAGTGGGCTTTTTCAAGGGCATAGGTAAAGGCCTCGTTGGGTAAGCGAAGTGCAGTCTGGCAGATTGGGTCATGTGATTGACAACATGACTTAGGGCAATCACGAAGCCAGCCGTTGGCGTCTTTGATCTTGCAGCGAACTTTACCGAAGGTGAATGTTCTTTGAGGCCATTGAGGTCATGGGACTAATTGGTCGATCGCTCCAGGTATTCGGAATACAACCACTGTTTTCGACAACGACCAGCGAAATAGGAAAAGAATTGTGAGGATCTCGGTTAAGTGTGATATTGACTCATGAGCTCACCCCTAGTCTCTCGATAGCCTCGTCATGTGCCCAAGGATGGAATTTTGACAGTAAGTTCCTTCCTTATCTAGACCATCAGCGACACCTGATAGATAACGTCAATTGCAGCCATACTCTCAACGAGAAGCAGTTGGTCAAGGCTGGATGAAGGATCTCGAAAATGGGAAATACAGATCCGAATACTACGTCGCTCATCTTTGTAAGACATCTATTCGTAATTCGTATCCATGTCTCGCTGATCTTGTCCCTTCTTTTTAGCTCTCCCTGAAGGCGATCGAGTTCTCATGCTCACAAACAGCCGAGTTCTCGAGTTCTTCTCGACGTCTCTCCGTCTCAGATGGGAAATGCCTTTCAGACACTTGGAGCGGGTGATGATCCTTGATACAGGGATTCGGTTCGCTGATAAGGCAGGGAAGGAATATGACCGATTTGTGATAATCCCTGATTCAAAGGCAAAATCATGGTTCTTCCAAGAGCTCGAGAAGTAAGCCTAGCCCTATTTTCCAGTCTCTCGCCCTGAAACTGACGTCTTGGTTCTGTTTCATTTTAGAGTTATCAAACAGTGGAATGCTGATCGACGAGTCGAGCGATGATCTTCACACTTCTTCATGATAGAATGTACATTTTTTCCTGCTTCTTTGTGTCTGTAGTACCCTGAGCTTCTTGTCATAACACATCACACACCACGCTGTATCCTTTTTGTCCAAGATGCTTAAATGAGAAATGTAAAGATTCTTGATGCGTGAATTAAGTACAATGCCGGTTCGAAGAATGAGGAAAGCGGTTAATAGGGTGCAATGAAGAGTTTGGGCGTGTTGCAATGACAATATAAGCCACTAATAGATGAGACTGATGAGAGAGAGAGAGAGAGAGCAAAAGAAGAAAAAGGTTAGGACTACAGCGTAGATGCAAGGGATGAGAGAGACGAAGTAACATAACAAATTCCCAATATGAAAACTCGGCTCGATGGATAAACAATAGATCCTTCCCCATAAAATCTAGGACAAGAAAAGATTGAATAAAAAAAAAAGAAGATTTTTTTGTTCGTCATAGTGGCTCGTTCGTGACGGTCGTTGTCCCATTAGCCCTTTTCTCTGTCATCGTGTCTCCATCCGAGGGTGGTGTTCTTGGATGGCGATTATAAAGTTGAGGTCCCGGATGAAGTCCGACTTCGGAATGAGATGGAGAACCTGTGGTGAAGTCTGGATATGCTGTAGTTGGATCACCTGTCGTTGCGATGTTTCCACTCTGTCGCTTTGCCATCTCCATATCATAAGCCGATAACATCATAGGACCTCCTACTCCCGAATCAAACGATCGATATACTTCCACGTAATCCTGAACGAATTCTCCAATATCCCATTCATCAATACCAACAATTTCAGCTTCTTCTGATCCTCGTAACGAAAGTCCTGGAATGATGTCTAGGACTTTACAGATGATGGCAGTGACCACAAAGACGTATCCTGAACAAGCGGCGACGTAGGCGATTTGGATGTAGAGTTGTTTCCAGTTGTGTTTGATCCATCCGCCTTTGACTCCTGCGTTCTGACTGTCGAGAGAGATTATGTAGTCTGCTGCGAATATGCCGTTGAAAATTAGACCACTGTTTGAAATGGAAGAGTCAGAATGAGATCGGAGTAAGATGTAGTGGGATGTATGACGTACATCATGCCTGAAAGACCGTGTTCGGCAAACAAGTCGAGAGCATCATCAACTTGAAGCCAATGTTTCACTAATAATGGGTGGGTATGAGGTGGCTAGAACACGCAGCAACCGGCATTGCTTACGAACCTTTTGTAGCGTAATTGCAAGATACTCCGGCGATGATGCCCAAAATAACAGATGCCCACGGGGGAATGTATCCCGCGCTGGGCGTTGCAGCGACTAATCCGGCAATAGTTCCACTGTAGAATGGTATATTAGCCTTGGAACACGCAGTGTATTTTGAGCGCGGTCCTACTAACCTGCAAAATCCAACCATGGTGTACTTTCGATGATGTCTGAAATCAAGAAGGCACCAGACAATACCCGACATTGCACCCGCTATCGCCGTATTCCATGCCGCCATGACAGCCCTGAGGTTTGCGCCAAATGTAGATCCAGCGATGAATCCTGATCAAAAATCCGATGAGACACAAAGATTGAGATACGATAACACATCGAGCCACTCACCAATCCATCCGAACGAAAGCATAAACGTTCCAAGACATACCAAGGAAACATTGTGCGGTCGGAAGTTCACGAGCTCTCTTTGACTACGACGACCCAATACTAGGGAGTAAGCCAGTCCTCCCACACCTGCTCCGATTTCAACGGGCCCTCCACCGGCGTAATCCAACACGCCCCATTTCTGTTGATAGCACGAGGGTGGAAAAAGGGGAGAAGCACACACAGAGGAGTCGTAAAAGTGCGCGTGAGTAATTGGATTGGTGTGGGAAGAATAGAAACCTTCTGTGAGACAAAACATTTGGAGAGAATGGTAAACCTTGCTAAACTTACCAGACCCCATCCGTGAACGCCCCATGCCCAGTATGCGACGGGACAATAAACGACTGTAGCCCATATGAAAACAAAGACCATGGCGGGCATAACTCTACCGCGCTCTGCTACAGCGCCCATGAGAATTGCGACGGTGACACAGCAATATTCAAGATGGAAGAAAGAGTAGAGAAGTTCGGGTATGCGAGGGGATCCTGGGCTGGGAGCTTCGAGGACATCTTTGAGACCGATATGACGGAGGTTCCCGATGAAGCCATTGGTTGCTGTATTTTTTAGGAAGGAGACGCCAAGAATTGGCGTGAGTGATTTTTTTTTGTCACCCTAAGAATATTGTTGTGCGTACCGGATGAAGAAAAGGCCAGTGAATAGCCCCAGAAGAACCATTGGAAGATGATGATGGCGTTTGAAAAAACGCAGACCCAGAGGAGACTTAGAGCTGATTATGGATGAGATGAAGATGGTTGTAGAGTGTATTAGATACATACCGCTCTTTCTCCTCTGTGGAAAGGATGAGTGGATTGAATCGATTGGTTTGAATTGAGATTACATACCGCCAGTCCCGAATACAAGAAAGCGAGTCCTGGGACCATGAAATAGACCAACGCTGAGCAGAGAGCGACGAAAGCGACATCTCCTGGATTGTAGGATGATCTGTGGAGTGAGTCATGAGTTGAGGGGATATCAGCACCATCATCGGTGAGACATACTGGTCGACTACTCCTGATGAGTGTGTCAGTGATTAGAGTGTATAGACTATACAAAAACACTTACTTGGCGATAAATGAGATGCGCCGGATGTTGCGTCCATACCAGCGGACGAGGAGGAAGGAGAGAAAGAGAGTGACGACTTTTACAGGCACTCGCTGTTTTAAGCATTTTCCCCACCGAGAAATGGGACGCCCGGGGATTACTTATCGACCAATCAGGGTTCTGTGAGATTCATTCGAGACATTGTCAAAAGGGTTCTTCGGAACGCAAGCCGCGCTTTTGTCTCCGACACACCGAACAATCTTTTATCCATTTCAGGTTAACCATGCCTCCACATGCTCATAGTTCCGTCGTCTCTCCTCATATGTCCATCCATCTTCTCCCCCAAAATCAACTCTCAACGCTCCAGCATCCATGTTCACTTGCAGCTCCCAAATACGACTTCCTTTCACCCGCCAACTATCCCCTCTTCAGAAATGAAACAGGGCACATGTCATCTCCGTCAGCGCTTTACAAGCTTCGTACCTGGACCACTCACGTGGATGATCTGCTGGTTCCATTCAATCCCCCGTCAATCAGCCTCAATGACCCATCCCGGTTAGATTGTGCGTCATAAACCCAGATAATGCGTCCTTCGTATCCTTCTTTCCATCCGTTTAGTCCCGCAAGCCGGTTTTTGGACCATGCAGTGTTCTTTTCCTTGGTTTTCGTTGAAGAAAATAGTCCGTCATCATCCTTACGCACCGGTTTCGATTCAGGGATCACTACCACGTCGCAGAATAGCCGAAGCAGGGTCAAATTAGAGGCATTTTCCAATACCCCTTGTTGATCAGGAGGCATATCAATAATGTGGAATATGCTCTCCGGCTCATCTTCACTATCCTCCTCATCCTCAGGTGTTCCCTTCATTTCAACATCTTCAGCTTCACCACTTGCACCACTTTGCACATCCTCGTCTCCTACTTGCTTCATCGCAGCCCTCAACTCCTCGAAGCCCTCCTTCTCTGATTGCTCCAACACCTCCTTGAACTTCCCCCATGCCGCCGGGTCGGAGTAATCCGTTCTCACCACTATACCTCTAAGACCGACCAATCCACTCTCGTCTTCATCCACTAAATCAAAAGGATCGGCATCAGATTTCCATGGTGCCTACGTGGGGAGAATCACGGTATGAGTGTACTATGACTACGCCTAGATATGAAACCTAGCTCGAAACGTACCTCAGCCCCTTCGGCAGGATTCTTAGACGACGGTGCACCAGCTGACTTCCAGAATTCATCAACCGATCGTAATTTCCATTTCCGTCTACCTTCGTCAGGGAACTTGGATTTGATTTCAAGGTACTCTCTCTTTTTCAAGGTATATGATTAGCTTCTTAGGTACCGATAAGGTTTACGATTTACTTGCCGCAATTATCTTTTCAGCTTCATTCATCGTAAAATACAAGCATCTTCCAAGTCACTACATCATAGTAGACTCTGCTGTCAAGTTCCAACATTTGTCTCTGTTATGGGTGAAATCGTTTTGCCCTTTCGGCATTTTGTCGGTTTACATGAAACACCGTTAACGGAAGGTCACTCCAAGAGTTTCCTTGATGATTCTATGGCTCCGAGACGGAAAAGAAAGCAACGGCATACAATTGATTCTATTGATGTGCTGACAAGAAGAGTTTTCTAGAATTCCATATCACCAAATGATACTGGGGTTGATAAGAATCAAGAAGAAGGAAGCATATGGATAGTCGAGGGCGTCCGCAGGGAGATGACTTCATATTCACACTAATAACGTCATACAGCTCTATCGAGTGTCCTCCTCCAATAATATAAAGGAAATTACAGGGTTTGTAAGTTGACTTGGCCAATCGAAGGTGTCAGTTTTTCTCGATTTGTTTCGTTGCTCAGCAACAAATAGTCTTTTACTTTCAAAATCTAATGGCCCTATCAAATCACCGGCACCGCAGCACAGTAATCCATATAAATCACGGTCTTGGCATTTCTTTCCTTCTCTAAAAAAGCCTCCCGTCGGCTCGCTTTCTTGACTAACAGTAGGTGACACCATGGACACCCCGGATTCGTCATCCTCTCCGTCTCTGAATAACCCTCGAAAACGTGATGCAGATCAAGGAGAGCAACTGAACGAGGAACGAGAACGACAAAAAAAACCCAGGGTTGAAAAGGATGATGATCTCCGTCATGGGATTCATAGCGCA
>WSTZ01000044.1:3759-22060 GCA_019632295.1 Tulasnella sp. 418 | reverse complement strand
TCCAGATGGACCGTTGAATCCTCGGTCGGTTCGCTGATACGCGTGTCCGCCGTAGAACATGGGCTGCGCAACGTGGTTGATTCTAGTTCCATCATCAACCAGCTGATGGCTGCATGTTCACACATAAAACATCTCATAAATGGCGCGTGTGTGATGCACAATCATTGCCTCATTCGATGAGCCTTGGTGTGGCACAGAAAAGGCAAGATCAATCACGGGCCATCTTTTCATTATCAGTCTAGCCATTGGTTATCTGCACGTCAAGGAGAGATCAGGCCCTCACTCGAAAAGAGTATAAGGGTGTTGAAAAAACGAGGCAATCGATGGGATCGGTGAATCCTCGCGCCTCGACTAAATGCCAAATTAGAGTCTCGGGTGCTTCAGAAGCACCGAAGTCAAGAAGTCAGCCTACATCTAAACTCCTCCATCAGGGCGAAAACTGTCAAAATCGTCAATCGAATCGGGCGAGGCACACCCAAGAAATTCAGGAATAAGTGAGAGAATATGATCTACTGACATTATATGGTCGAGAACGTGTCGGAGACAACAGGGCATGGCATTGAGAGCGATGTCTTGTCTGTGATAGACACCTCCTGTGTACTGTATTGTGTTCACGAGGTAACGTGGTGCTCCACTTGTTGCGCATAGATAATCAACCCCTTCAGCCCCGATGATACATCTCCGAGCATATCGGGTGAACCACTGGGATGTTCGATGAAGCAGTGAACTTAGAGATCCTCTCCGTGAGATGCAAAGATCCGAGAAAAATGCCATCAGAAAGTCGAGGCATTGGAGGCAGCCAAGTCGTACCAAGCCAGATTAAGTAGTCACGATCCAGGACTACAAAACCTGAGGGTCGACAAGAAGGCCATTTTGAAGAGAGGGGGCATAGGCTGTGAATGAACCAGTGGTCGGAGAGCTAGGGTCCAGGGAAGGCGAGATAAATTCCCTTGCTGTTGGGACTGAAGATTCACCGAAGACGTTCCGTACAGGCTGAACATTCACCAACCAATCGGTGTTGATCCAGAATATTATTCAGCCGACCAATGGGAGAATCTTCGTTTGCCCCCACTTTAAAACAACCTCAATTGGGTTTCTCCGTGATGTTAGAAGTTGACTAAGGACCCATAGGACCCGTAGGATGTACTGTAGACAGGAGTACTCAATTCTCACCATAATACCCAACCGAACGTGAACCCAGAACACTGTTCATTGTGATTCTTAAAACGAGGCTAGGGTATTCGAACCCATCCTTTTTTGCGGTTGCCTTGTACGGCCTAGTTTAAACCGTCACGGAATAATTAGTGATAAAGGACGAAAAAAAATTCGTCGCACAGGAATATCGTCAAATCACTTGCATTTTGGACCAAAGGGTCATCATGAACCGTCAACACCGTCTGGAGCGACGTATTTTGCAAAGTCACCCGAGGCGAAAGGGTTGTCGCAGCTTTCCAAACGTATCAAGCGTCACTATGGTATAACGTCACATTATACACAGCGGAAATGTAGATTACGAATGTTCGCTTACCTTGTTTGGAATTCTGAGACGGTCGGTAAGTATATTGCCGATTTGCAGTGCTCATACTACGTTGCAAAGAGACAACGCAAGAGCTGTTTGTCGAATGTTGGTTATTCAAGTTGTTGGTAATTGCAACACCCGTATAGCAAGAATTTCAAATTGATAAAGGAAGATCTTCAACATGAAACAGTTATCAGATATGTTGTTGAACTCTAATTAAACTGAACACGCTTTTGACATCAGGCGATATGTTAAATGAAGATCTCATATTAAACACGTCACGTACAGGAATATGTGATAAGTCTTGGTATAACCAACTTGAACAGCCAACTTCAGTGCCTGATCAGTCTAAATTAGGTACGAAGTGTATTGGTCGTCTTGTGACAGTGACATGGACGTCATCGACCAATAGGGTTCTCGACCTGAAGATCACTGTGTACCTTTGACGAATCCAAAGACATGACGTGAAGCGAAAAAAAAAAAGTGTGTGTGGAAATCTAATGAAATCGTTCAGAGAACCAAGAATATGTCAAATGAATTCCCTAGAGCTTCGGGATTTGACACGAAAAGCCCCGAGATGTCCAGGCAATAGTTTGTACACGGGAGAGAGGAAAATCCGGTGGCGCATCTTCTCCTCATATTTGACTTTCAGACTCGTTCGAAGTACGAAGATCCGATGCTTGAAAGATGTCGGAACCTCCAACACCGCAAGGATGCGAGTCTTCCTTGACATTTGTGGCAAAATCTACCCCGCAGGCTAGGGAGTTATCAGTACTTCTTTTTCATGAGTTGCAGAACCAGGAAGACGTCGATAAACCCACCTCGAGGGTAGAACAGGGAGGTGTATGACCCGGTGAGTCCCGATTATTCAATGTCACGAGAAAATGGTCCTGAAACATCGCCTCTAGGCTCAAATTCTCAAGGTGAGCTAGACTTCACAATCGGAAAGCGTGACCGGAAACAAAAAAACCTTGTTGGTTGACGTTTCTCTTTTGGAGAAACAGTCGAAACAAGCCTCATGGTTCGTGTTCAAATTTTTGTGTGCAGGCGCCGCGAGGTTTGATGATTCTGAAACCGAAAGCGCTTGAAATTGACGTCAATAGGACATAAACACACCACGACATGACAATGACGACACGATAAGCCCATATTGAACTTTATGGGTTAAATCAGGTCTCGTCGTTCTCCTGTCGTCGAGTAATTTAGCATTCCTGTGACAACCTTTGTTTCGTTGACATAAAAGAGAAAAAAAAGGATTTCAGGAGAGAATGACCGCCAACTAAATGAATACCGGGATATCATGAATACGGCATATGTTCACCGTATAGACTAGATTCTGATCGACGACAGCCAAGTTTGAAACAAACGTTCGCCCCTAGTCACGTGCTTCCCGATCATGTTCGCCTTGAATGGTATGATGGCATCAAGTGCCAGTGCCCCCTCCTCCTTGATGGTGCTCCATAAAGATCAAAACAAAAGAAGAGCGTGAATATATCGAAAGCCTCGAGCTTTTCTAACTGTCTTGTCTTTCGCCAATGATGATCTTTTTTTGAACACCGAGACCGTTCGTATAATATTCGAGATAAGAGCCCCACATCTCAACGTAATGACAACTGGCTGAGGGGTAGAAAGAACCCATGTAGCGCAGCATGCTCCAGGGACGGAAGCGTTGATGGGGTAAGGTGGAACCATCAGACTTTACAGACAGGTAGGCCTTGTTGTCCCCCGAAAGACCTTATCTGGCCCCTATACTCGCCCGTTGTTGTCACCCAACCCTGTACAACTTTAGGCAGTTAAAAAGGCTCTTCGGGATGTGCCGTTTGGCTACTTGGACAAGCCACAATTTAGTCGGGCGAGTTGTTATTCTCTTCGGGGACTGTTCGTCGGTCCTTTCATCCGAACAAGGCCTTGTCCACCCAGACAACAACATGGTTTTTGCCACCCAAAAATGCATACCTATTATGCAGAAACAGGTAAATGAATTGGGTTGTATCAAAACGCTTGTTGAGACGACGAAAAGGTGACTTGATGACGTCGCTTGCATAAGCACCCCGGCGTTGGACATCAAGGAAATTCAGGAGTTATTTGGAATAGACATACTGCGCTATTTTTAATATCTTCATATGATTGTTAATCAATGCGCTAGAAACGATTCGAATGGCGCAATCCACCTGGATGGCGCGATCAGACCCGGATATCATCAAACTCCCCCTGCAAGACAAGTTTTGATGATCTTCGCGAAAGACCGGAAACACGCATCTAAATAGATTCTTTTTTCGTACAAAAAAATTCAGCCAAAAATGTAACAAAAAAAAGGAAGAGTTTCGCCAAATAAGAGGCCTCAGTTGAGTATGACAAGTGCGAGGGAGAGAAGAAGTTATCCCAAACTGAGACAACCCAACTCTCTCTCTCTCGCGACAGACAGAAATTCAAGGCACACACACAAAAGCTTCCTTCCCGTGACTTGTTTGATTACCAGAGCATACCTCATCATTCACACGGTTTGAATACAACCCAATGACATCGTGAGATTGGCAGGCACGATAGAACATCAACAGACGATCTCGCTTGACAACTTGACATAGATTCTTTGGTTTCTGGCTAGATATTAAGAAGTAGTGGGGAAAACATCTATTCCAATAACACCCGGGCGGTTACACGGTACTCGAGCCCCAGCTATTTGATACCCAGACTGAATTCCCGACGCTCGTAGACGCCCGCTCGCTCGCATTTTTTTTCACCCACAGCTTCGTCTTCCATGTCCAGAAGAACTTCCCATACACAAAAATAAATTTGTACCATATCTTCTGAGTAGTGCCACATGAAAAAAAAAGTGTAAACTTCTGTTTTGCCACTCATCTCGAAATCGACCTCGAACCCACAGCGCCCTTTTTACATTATTCCCCAATTATTACGATGGCCAATAATCTTTACTCCCGAAATAATCCATGGTCCATATCCCCAACCAGCCCGACGACGACAAGAACCCATCGAATCCACTATGGCGCGGCGCCTCAAGAGCTCCAATGGGTCGCGTGCACTAAGTCCCCCCTCCCCTCTCGAAAACGCCACATTACATCAGGTACGAGAATCTAAACGTATAGGTTCCACTCAACCGGTGGGTATTTCGAAATCTCTATTCAAAAAGTAACATACTCCTTTTTCAAAGATCCGAGTGAATGTAAATGTTAAGTGTGCTCCAATGACACAAAAAGACGCCACTTTTCAATTGTTACTCTCGCTTAAGGAGGCTATACGATAAGTGCACTGTACGTACAAGTAACCCACTCTGCCATGTGCAGGGGGCGTAAAGAGGGATCCTCCTGAACGCATACTCCTCAATTACGTCGTTCTTTCCTACGCAACACCTTCAGCACATAAAAGAGAATCCCAGCCATTGGTCCTGTCAGAGAGATTTTGTACATGAAATCCCAACGCCTTGGATTGAAAGAACTTTGAAACGAGGAGGTTGTCAAAAAGGAATACATAACTATCACATGAGAAAGTGACAAAAAAACCTCCCCCGAGTGATTATCAGCAGGAAAGGTGTAAATCGGGTAATAAGGCCCAAGAGCGTTTCAACGAGGTCGAGTCCGTGAACGTGAAACGGAAGGACTGTATAATCATTCAAGCGGGACGCCGTTGGGGGGTGGAAGGGGGGAACATATCGGGATGTGGAGGTGAATAATAGATGGGTGGTGCCTCAAAAAGGTCCGGTCCGGGTACCTGAATACCGCCAGTAGCCGGTACCATCTTCAAACCGATCCCCAACGCGATGCACAGCAGATTCTCGCCTCGAGAAGTACGCAATAAGACTTAGGAGGCGTTTTCTCTGTGAATGGTTTATGTGGTGCAGGCTGTACGTATAGTACGCCACGTTTCGACGTTTAATAACAAACATTACTTTTAATACGATCATTCTGTTTTCCGAGGTACAGCCTCAAGCAGAGCGTTCTTATCAAAGCAATGCAGCTTATATTTACCTACAAATAATAATAATAATCGACATGAATCATCAGATAGAACATCGAACACGAACACGCGCTAGTATGACCTGTGCGCTTAAAGTGGTGGCGAAGAGTCAACAGGTCATCTGTTCATAACCCAATAAACCACAGATAAGTTGAATATGACACGACTTCATCGTGACGTCTCCTAAGACAACCACCCAGATATCAGGTAAGAAAGTTTCTGAATTACTACCTGTTGAGTATTAGCCATCATTAGCCGAAGGACCTAAATCGCACATGCATGTACAGAAAACCAGTCCTCCTATCCATAACAGGACATGAGGCGTTCTTCCGATCGGCCGCAACTCTCACTTAACCCTGCACAATACAGTTCTCCGTAAAAAAGTTTGTGAAAAGGGAGAAATGGATTATCCAACCGTCAAGAACCGTTTCTCCACACACATCAAGACATCAGAAGGCTAAAATACCGCTTGACGACCGAATTCCGAATTCACACTTGAAGGAGAGGGGGATGTACATGTGGTCGGGAGAATCCGCATGAAGTGTGTTTGAACCGTGAACGTAAGATGGCAGAAAGGGTCAAAGCACAAGGTGCAGCGCAGCGTGAAAACATAACGCATCAACCCCGAAGGGACATCACGCTGAGAGAAGAGACTCTGAATTTGACTTTGACGTCGGTCCGATATGCCTTGTGGAATTCGTAATTGCCACTCGAGGGACTCAAAGGTACTCAGTGCACTCTGAATTCAATTCACTCTCAAGTCAATTCACTCAAGGCACACACGAGGAGATGGAAAGTAGTAGAGTGTATACTAAATTGCACGAGTCCTGTTCGCGTAGGCGATGCAGGTAACGACATCCAAGCGATAAGTACGGAAGAAATAAGACTAAGTAATAGTACTGAGAATGGTAGAAGTACATATGTGCGACAAGATCGAATAGACGACATAAAGGAAAACCAGGGGAAAGCAGAGTACCATATCCCACAGCAGCAAAAAAAGAATAAGACAGCGATGATCGAATAACAAAAAAGTGCAATGCTGAACGAAGGTAAGAGAAAGGAAAGGGCATAGTTAGAATGTAGACCATTCTGGTCCCGTAGAGATGACTGGGTCCTGTACAGGAGCGCGTACTTGGAATTCACCATTGACGCGAATGCAATGATTGTCGTGTTCATCATCTTCATCCGTTGGTAGAGAAGCTGCGACGACGACATGAGGAGCATCATATTTGTGAGGAATGTGCCTCGGAGACCACACAGCAGCACCGGTGAGCTTGCAACCTTGACTGGAGATCTTGAGTGGGTACGAGTCGAGCACACCGAGATCCTTGGGAGTGTTGTTGTCAACCACTGAAGTACCGCGGTTGGAGTCAGTGCTGTGGATGGAGGTACGGCGGACAGTGGGTGATTGAGGGACAGTGGTGGAGGAGTTGGATCTGGAGAGAGGTCGTCGAGACCTGTGACGAGAGCCCGTGGATCTTGTGGATGGAGGAACTGGGGCGTCAACTGGAGATGCAAGGAGAGAAGCGGAGGAAGAAGAGGAAAGAGAGGATGGAGAAAAGGCGGGGAGAAGTGCGCTGGATGTGCTAGCGGTTGAGGTTGGTTTGGGTTGAGAAGAAGAAGCAGCGGCAATGCAAGACTCTGTAGCCAATGGAGACCTTGCACGAGTAGAAGATCTTGAGCCGTGAATGGTATTGTAGCAGTCGTCGCAGACACGAGCGTTGACAAGAGCGCCTGGAGGGGCAGAAGCGGCGAGGAGATACAGCGGCATTGAAGAGGGAGGAATGATGAATGGCATCGATGAAGTATCAAGCAAGTCGGTTGTCTTTGCAGAGCAGGTTGAGCAGAAGACACCTCCGCATTTGCGGCAATGCTAGAGTGTGGGGTCAATGGGATGTTCAACATTAGACTGTGGTTCAGACTTACATGACGTCGTTCAAAGATTGAAAACTTTGTTGTGCATTTGAGAGTGTCGCATTCAGCTGCATCAGCATCAGACTTCCACAAGTTGCTTGGAAGAAGAACGGCTAATCGTTGAGATGTGGATGGAGAGGCAGGAGTGACGATGGTTGCACGAGAAGGCTCATGTGGGAGAGCGACAAGAGAAGAAGAGGAAGAGATGCGACTGACTGAGGATGAATCAGAACAGTCGTCGTCACAGCGGTAAGAGCAAGGCATCGTAGAGCAAGAGTGTAGCGGGGCGAGGAGGAGGGGACAGGCGACTGGTTTAGGTTCCAAGCTCGGTGGATTATTTATGTGTTCACTCCGCCTTGAGTGGTTCCACTCCCTCGGTTCCCTCAAGCTAAATCGCTTTCCCCGCCACCCAGAAACTTGGCTCCCGGAATTTCCCCCTTCACGGACAAAATTCATTTTTCATCCCAAGAATTCATCAGGATTTCTTACCCAATTTTTTTCGTCCCTTTCCATGAGATGTTTCAGACATCGCGTCTCCCGGCTCTTTCCACCGCGCATTGAATGCCGTCTCTGGTTTCAGTACCCATCCCGACATCTCACCGGCTCATTCCCGCCACTCGACCATTTTCACCTGACCTCGCCCTCCAGCGAAAGTCGCCGCGCTCTGGCCTCTCCCCTTTTCATTCTCGGAGTTTCAATTTACATTCGACTATCCACGGTCGGGAACATCCTCAACCATTAGCGTCGTTCAAGGGAGAGTATCCATCCCTCGCAACCCTCATGCAGGATCACATCGGGAATGCTTATCCGTCTCTCAGAGCTTGAGCTTGTCTTGATAAAAATCCAATTCATGAACATGAGGCAGCACACACACCTCTCCCCATCGACTATTTTTTTTCTGGGGTCTCACAAAATTTATACTATCATCAAGTATTCGTCATAACAAGACACTGATATCCTCCCCCCGTGATATTCCATATCCATGGAAGGCATCACCACTCAGATCCCACTAGCGTCGCCGCAACGGGGGGAAATGAAAAGGATTCCATTGGGTAAAATACGTTCTCGACCAATCATATGAGAATCCAGGGTATTTTTACGGGTACGGCCCGTTGACGACCATCAACTTATCAGAACCACCAAGGGCGCACAAGGGGCCAGACGCGCAGACGGCGACCTTCAACTGAATTACAACACGCGAGGGGTAAAAAAAATCGCAGCGCCCTCCCAATTTGGTTATTCTAGGGTCCCCTCAACTTCTCATCATCATCAAGAGGGGATGATGCCCTCAATCTGGGCATTATCTCGCTTTTCGCCGTGAAGGGCAAGATAACCACTTGATTATTGTGGCGTTCCACGGAGTCTTTTTTTCATATGATCAACTATTCCGTTACCTGGGACTGGGGTCCTTAAATTGTGGGCGTTTCAGAGATATTGCCCATCACGCTATCCACGGCTTGGGCGGTAAATCTATTCTGCAAGACGACGACGACATCCAGCCTCCAAGTCCGTTGTGGTCGGGGCCTGCCTCTGGTCGGGACCTGCCTTGTCCTCAATCAGGAATAAACCTGACTTTTACCAAATCTGTCAATTGTGATTATGACAATACCACATTTAATAAACAACAGGTTCGAGAATCACCTTCTATAAAATCCCTTATCGACGTCAACGAATGTCTTCCCGCCCTGACCGAAAAGTCTTGAACTATAGATCTTCCGAAGCGATGACAGGATCTATGCAGGATACAGTGTATTGGACACATGGGTCGATGATCACTTCACCAAAACGGAAAAACGCGCAAGCTTCCATTTCCCGCCTTCCAAATTCGGACGAGGCAATACCCGCCTCGACATCCCGCCACTTTTGCGTAAACGAAACACTTTGTGGCAATCCAATTGCTTTTAAAATGCTTCCGGGGTGGAAATGACACCTGCCATCGCCCTTCATTTCAGGCACACTCAAGGAAGGAGAATGCACAGCAACGATGGACGTTGGCATTTCCCGAATGTGTCTTTCCACTTACTATCCATGGTAAAGATTCCCCACAATATTTTTATCTCTTTTACACAGATGTCTTTTTAGCCATATCCCCGCACGTGCTTCTCCCGCTTTTTTTGACTGATGGAAGCTGTTCAGGTTAAGCAAAGAAGCACATCAGCATGCAGGTTTTCGAATTATGGAGCAAGGGCGTTCGGTGGAGTTCTAATATGGAAACTCTGGACCAGGGCATATGTACACACCAACCCAACCGAATTTTTTATTATCAGTTTTTTCAAAAAGGGACCCACTGCCCATGGAACATGTTGGGGGAGTGCGCGTCATAATCTACATCATCTTGGATTTTTTTTTTGGCATGTAATCGTAGTGGAAAAAAACGGATCAATACATTGGGCTATCAATCTCATGGGCAGAAAATAGTGGGTCTGGAATATATTCTTTCTCATTCCCAATCCCAAACCCCAATCATCCTGTCTCTCTCTGTGTGCCCACCCGCGCGGGCCGGGTCGTTGATCAATGGTCCCATGGTCTTCTAGTCGTTTTATGATGATGAAAAGAATCCAAAGATCCAAGTCAAACCGTCCCGGGCAAAGGAGACAATCGGTAAGTCGCGGCCCGGCCGGGTTCAAACACTACGATCGCCCTGTTGGGTTGAGAGTTGACGCCCAATCGACTGGTAGACCCAACGCTTAGTCCCCCTCCCACATAACATCACCAGTATAATACGCTAAATTGGAATTCAACGTGAATTCTCCGTCATCTTTGTGATCTTTTTTTTTTTTGGTTGCCACATGGCAAGGCCTTGTTTCAGACTCGTTACGCAAAAAAACCTAGAGCTGGAGTATCTTCGGTTGAGTAGTTTCTCCTTCTATCCTTCCGTTCACTGGGGACTTGTTCATCTATTTTTGAGTGGTGAAAGTCGTCGTTTGGCCCGACGTTGGACCATCCATGGAATAAAAGTGACTTTTCGCCCATGATATGTGGCCTAGTGAGTCTATTTGAGCTGATTGCACTTTTAAACCTCTAATTCGAATTCAAAAACGTCGGAAAATTGGATCCTGCTTCAGTAACGGGTACAGATCTGCAGGACATTTGCTTGAGGGGTTATTTCTCCTCATTTGAAAGGTACGTTGTCCTGTGGGGTGTTCGCTAGAGACGACGATGTCGAGCACTGGACGACCGGAAAAATCTTGGAAACCAAAACCACGCGAACGACGAAAACTAAGATGTGATGACAACGAACTAGTATCCCCTTTAGGACCTCTCTCCACCTCTTCATGTAGATCAGGTTTGGATTTGTAAAGAAGTGGCGAATATTTGCAGCGCCATATTTTTCGACAGGCCCTCTCTCTGGAGTTTCGTCCTTTTGGGTATATTTCCTTTTTCATCGCTTTCGTCCGGTATGGATGATCTTCCGACCAACAATGCCTGGACATTGACCTCATGGCATAAGCAAATCGCCCAAAGTATACCTCGTACAGCATTTTGAAATGTGTACGGTGCTCGGACCTTTTGGTTCCTCCGAATCCCTACGTCACAGGCAAACAATAACAGGAGAATCCGATTGACGTTCCCCGATGAGGCACACCAAAGGCTCAGCGCCAAATACCAAATATGCAAAGCAAGACCCAAGACCAGCTTTTGTTCCGTCTTTGGAAGAATAGACCAAATTCTTTTTAAGCTTAGTAGCCGTACCTTCTACTGGGTTATTATCTAGACTTTTTGTCGGGCCTTTGTTGGGCTGGTATTTTTGTCGAAGTGGAGCCGGGTCCGATGCTTTTGTCCGTCATCTCTCCTCAGGGGTAGGTAATCAATGAGTATGGCGTTGGTGGTTGACCGAAATTATCTGCTACAGATGGAACAATCTTTGTCCTACATGTAATGTATGTGGTTGATACATGTGAATTTTTCAGCCATATGACAAAATTTTACGGCAACTTGGAGTCCATCAGACCAACCGATCGTCAACTAATGCCGCCGGCTCCGTGAAGGTAAAGTCCAGTTCAAGTAACATCTTTCTTGATAAGGTCGTCTCCATTGATTGTGGCTTTAGAACGTCCAGCTGACCCCCCAAACGGATCCTTTAAGTTACCCTAAACAACGTCCTCGAGGTTCCAATGGAGGTATTTTGTCATGAATTATGTTGGGCGGCGTCGCCGGTGAACAAGGTCGCAGCCGCGGCAACTTGACGTTTGTCTCCATTCGACCAAAGTTTGCCGTTTCAACCCCCTGACCGCAACGCGAATCCTCCCGCTCTCCCCATTTACTACCCAAATTAGCGATATTGCCAGCGCAACGGGAATGAAAGCATTCTCGCAATGATTGCAGGAATTATGCACGAAATTATGTTCCTTCCAGTTTTTTGCTAGTAGGTACACATGGACCTTCTCTCCTGAACGTCATGGCTACTTTGTTTCATATCGTGATTCTCGCCTAATAGGATTTAAATGTCAATCAGAAACACCTTTCTTCGTTGAATGAAGAAATGTCTCAGCTTTACTATGAACCTCTATCAGATCGTTTGAAACATAGACACGAACCTTCTCTTTGTCAATGATGCCAGGTGGATTCCAAAGAGTCAAAGTTGGCAACCCGGATGGAACAAAATCAGTCGAGAGGCTTCTGTTTCAGTACTTTCATCTTACAGCCTTTCTTCCAACCGCAGTGATATATTGCAAGACAAGTCAAAGAGACCGGTTAATCAACCAACTTCGCTTTTCATGGGCGATGGAAGATCACCTTAGGCTAACCTTTGTCTTCTCTTCTCGCAGATTGGCGTTGCCGATTAGGTGAACTTGCATATACACGTCGACGCTCGAGAAGGGGCTTTGACGTGACATCTAGAACTTGTAAGCCACACTTTTACCTATTTTAGTAAAACATTGACATATGATCTTGATTAGAAGAACAATCGCATCAAAAAGGAACCCGGCAACTTGTCTTTCGACTTCAAACTTTGAATTCATCTCGATCATGGGACACCATCTTGCATTCTTTATCGATAGTAAGCGAGGTGTTCGGCAAGTGGTTAGTCGACGCTTGTTGCACTCTCAAGCGCGGCTTCATTTGTTTGTTTGACACAGCCACCGGCGACTTCATGTGAAAGTGGTGCGGCTTTAACACTTTCAACACCGTTTCCTCCCAGTGTCGCCTGGCAAGTCGTGCTTTGCCCCCGCCTTTGCCAGGCAATGACATATGTGTACCTCGCCAATATTCACCATTTCGAGAACTCGGCAGTCTCCCGACGCAAGGTGCCCTGCAAGTTACTAAACTCGCCTCTCTATCAGCCCATGCGGAACCCTCCACCAGAGCTAGAAGCCACAGTCAATCAGCCACGGTCGCTTTTAGAGAGCGGATACACGTTTAACTCCACTGAAAATGGCTCTGAATCCGTCAAAAATGTTGCCATGGGCAATCAATGTCGCGTCGGGGCCCTTGACGCCATTCAAACCCATCTAGGAATCCAATCTCCCTCGAAAGGGCCTATTTGCCACTAGCCCGATGGATCTAACTAGCAACGCACTCCCAAAATGCAATTAGCTCAAGTTCTTGCTGAGGAATATAAATTTAGTCCCCAAGGTTCCCGTCCTTCCTGAAGACTGTTTCTTCCCATCCTAGACTTGACCGAAACGGAAAAGAAAGGATGCATATATGGATGAGATCACAAAGGGACGACACTAGCCAGGTCCGGCCCGCTACCCTGTTTGTTTTCTCCGGACCTGCACAGGCTCGCGCATATAGCGGGATTTGCGATAAGAAACACACTTGTTGCTGTGAGCCCCTATCCTGAGTAAGGCCGCACCGTAAACGTCTGGTTTCCCTTTCAGCCCTTCACATGGAAAATCTCAAGCTCTCCGCCAAATCTCCGAGCTACACAGTGCCGCTTCCTCCTCCGATGCTTTCACTTTGCAAAAAGCTCGAATAATACCCGAAAAACATACAAAGAGCGATCGGGTCTGATGATCGTCATTCAGCCCCTATAAACAATATATCTACTGCGCAGGTGCTCTCCCCTTCTGCTATAGTTGGCAAAGTATATGTCGTAGTGAGCTCACCTACCCTTGTAACCGCCGCCGCTGTCATTATGGCCTCTGCATGTCTTGGACCTTCAAGTCGGTGATAAAGGTAAGCACGACTTCTAACATCCTCCTAACGTCCGGCGACTTGTGTTATTCGCCCTTACTTCTCGCTCCAAATGCTGGTCGTAAACGAAGGTGGGGATAGGCATTTGGGACAAAACTCTCAGTGTCAGAGTACCTGGTAAAGCGCTTTCGTGTTTTCACGGTAAAATGGCGGCTGTTTGCCTTGGAACGAGACCATGGTACACAATTTTCACCACGGACATGAGGCAAGAGACACAGGTGCGTGTCAAGATTCCTTTCTTTGTTTGTTTTCATAACATGCCTTATGACGCACCACCTTCAGCGCTTACAAGTGCTTCTACTAGATAACAATCGATATTAGCTCCTTAATCGAGATCCTGTCCACTGTAAGGGTGGCGACGTGAACAACCATTATATGACTTGATGTTTCTTGCCACTCGACAGCGTTTATCAACAAAGCGCTTGAAATGTTCCCATCCCCAGACGGCCATGTTCATGGCTTGCCGCATCCAATGGTTCAATCTCTCGACTCGATATCAGATTCTCGAGGCCTGACTATCTGGGATCCATCGGTCAACCCCATGGCCACAGTGTCCAACACCCCTCTCCCTGTCATTGGTATTGAATCTGAACTCTAAAATTCATTTTTATTTGCCCTTTGCTCGTCTGGGCCAAACCGGGCCTCACGTGCACTTGTGATCAACCCTTGGAGTCACATCTGTGATGGTCGCAACCTTCATCGTAACCCATCATGGCAATTCGGCTTTTCGTTCCGTATGTCAGCATGCTCAAAAAAGGACCAACGACCAACATGGAAATTCCATCTCGCCAACTTTGATGGCATTAACCTTGACCAAATGTTAATACCCTATTAGGTTGACTTCTCCCTAGGGAAATGCCATAATTGGGTGCATGCTTATCCTCCTTCTCCCGAGTGTAACCCTTGTCATGCGGTGCAGAGTAGTGCAGCATTTGACAATTTGTCCCCCTATCCACACGGTCATGCGAAACAAAACAAAAATGCATGCATGGGAGATTTTTCGACTATCCTACCTTGAGGTGTTCAGGGTAGATCCTACAGAAATCACGCGCCAAAGGAACCCAGAGTTCCAGGACAAACTCGTCAATTTAGGGAAGGGCTCGACCATACTGGCCTCAGCAAAGTTGGCGCAAGAGATTACGATGTTGGGTCCAGATATTGGCCCTTGATTCAGGTTTGGAGCAGACCCATCTTAAGGAGCCTCCATACCTTCTGTGAAGAAAATGTCGGCAGACGTGCAATGTTTCGTCAAGTCCTAGCGAGCGACCTAGCTCTTTTACACCGATGTTGTCTCGGTTGAAGGTTACTGATGTCTGCCAGTGGCTTATTCTTGCGACAATCAGGATCAGACGTCGAAAAGTCTCAGTCAATATGTTTCTGGGTTTCTGGGTGCAACGTGCGAATGATGTCCTCTCTCGATTTTTTTTATCAGCTCTTATCAGGCCGCAGTGGAGAGCCCTGTCTATCCCAAGAATTTCCTGCGATCTAGTGTCTACTGACCGTGTCATTAAGCTTACACGGATCGTTCCTGCATTTCAATTTGGATCTCTATTTTGCCTTTGCTCATGCCAAACCGAGTAATTTTGCTATTTTTTGATCAGATTGCTATCCCATGGAAGATCCCGTTCGTAGTGTCGTACTCGTATGGCCTATCTACTAGCTAATCAAGTTTTTCCGGATATTGTTCCGGACTCCGACCTTCTTTCTACCCTTAGCCAGCGGAGTGTATTTTTTGATGCATAGGGTCGGATAGAGATGCAAAGGTGTCGCTCCTCCTGAGCAGCCTTGGCACACGGCCGAACTAACAAGCATTAGGTTTGGCTAGTATATCCAGGTCCATCAATCCTTCAATTAAAGGCTTCCTGGGTTTGGAAGAATGAGTGCTTCGACATCAACGGGTTTGCAAAGCCGCAATTGGGCAATTCCGCTTCAGATATATAAGATAGTCTTTTGCAAGCTGACTTGTCGTTAAAATTTTCATAATACATATGGATCAACTATTAATAAGGTCTACCTTGGCCATCACTCAGTCTTGGCTTATGCGATCTTTCGTCAGAGCTGCGGCCTGCCGCTCAAGACGGGCCGGGAAACTCCATCCCGTCCGATTAGGTAAAGAGCCAGGAACCAAATGTAACGTAACGGTCGAAGCTGTCCCTTACCCCTGTTCGCAAGAACAATTACGTCCATCATGGGAAAAGTCTACATCATGGTCTTAGCGTAACGGCGACAGGGAAAACCCACCTCTCCGTCGCAAACTAACGAAGTTGCAGTTTCCGCTCAAGAGTGGCCATGCATTATCAAGTTTAGTAGGAAATTTCAAGGTGCACAACGACACGAGGCACTCACGCATTCTTGTCAGATAAGCATTAACCTCCATTTAGGACAGCCCCTTTATTATTTTTTCATTGCCTCCTCATATCCTCCTCGGTGAAGGAAGAGTCAATGCGGTGAACGTAATGGACTGTGTACATACTCGTGCCTCGTGTGCGTTTCAGCTCGTCTAGACGGTTAGACCATTCCGGTCCTAGTCCCACGAAGGCGAGCGGTGAGAAGCCTGACTGCGTCGAGGCTGATTGGATATAACCCATTCGATGCCCCCTTTTCTCTATAAAGATATGAAAGTCAATAGCTTCAACCACCTGCGGTGCTTTGCCTCAGTCTACCATTGCCATTGGCACGGATATAGAGTGTGTACCGGTGATGATGGCTAATCTCGTGCCCTGGTGGAGTCCACAGGAGTCTATTTCCCTAAGCGAGCACCCGAAATATTGTATGCCACTCTGGAATTGCGAGTTTTCAATGTTTTTCTGTGGGTGTTTCGCCGACAATTCCTTCAGTTAGATGTGGGATGAAGTTCCAGGAAGTCATGGATAGTAATGTGGTGGTAGAACCAAAGAAGCGCGCTGATATGGTATATTTAGCGAAAACGTGGTTATCGTTCGTAACTCGATTGACAAGGCCTCACATTCGATCATTTATAAAGAGATAAAGACCAACGTTGACGTAATGCTCCAGTTGCGAGAGGAACGTGTGGTGGTGAATGGTCAGTCGAGCCGCGTAGCATCTGCGAATATGGACTCGGAATACACGCCGCAGTGCTTATTAAAGGTAAATGATGTTGGCATGGCCCAGGTCGTTCAGTCATGATTTTAGAGAGTTTTGACGCTGTGGCTCTGTTTTCGTTGAACCAAGATGTGGAGTCAGTGCATACGGCATGCAGTGAACTGACCCGTGCCAGTGAGTTCAGGACATAATCACCGGCCAATTGTTTTCCTGCCAGAACTGGCTGCAAAGTATCATCTTGCTATATGATTAGAATGAATCCAGCTCTGCGGACATTTGGCAGCTGATGAGGGGTTTTGGTAGTAAAGTAATGTGATTTATAATGAAAAACTACCCGACCTTGACTCGACCGACGTCAGCATGAACTCACAAAGTACAAATATTAGTCTTCTATCATTGAGAGAGGTAAAATTATGTTCCGGGTGGCTTGTGTTGACCAATGTCGATAGTTGACGATACAAGTTGGTATTACACGGCGACAACCATGGACGAAAAACGTGGCTTCTGTGAAGGTATGATGTCAATCGAAGGCCTAATCGTCCCTACGACGCACGGTGACGTAGTTCATCCGAGCTTCGAAGATCAAAGAGGGCAGGGGGTACCAAAGCGCCGGACCCTCGCGATACCATTGGTGGTCAAGTACCATTCGGTATGAGACGGAGTCCGGAACATTATCCCAATATAGACGCTGTGGAGCATCACGGTGCTGTTGATCGTTCATAGCGAAGCTCCACCTGAAATAATGAGGGTGCAGACCGAAGATCTACTCAGGTCTCAGGTTCAAAGTTCGGTCTAGGCGGCGAAAGGAACCCATAGCCTACAAACGGTGATGGGGGAATCGAACCTTTTTGGTCCGATGATGTCGAAGAGTAACTCGATGGGGTTCTGAGGTACGGATCCATTCCAAGAAGCATTGGGGGATGGCAATGAACTATTTACAGAGTTCATGTTCAAAATCTGTCGATAACCGAATCTGTGTAAATGTGTTAGCTTGGGGAAGTTTCAGCTGATTTGTATTAGATCATGTACTGGTCAGTGATTTGACTTTGAAACATTAGTTACTCACTGATTTATCTTAGCTTCATTAGGGCGAAGATCCAACATTCTTTCTTGTAGACACTATGCTCCTTTTGTCTCAAGATCATGCACATTATCTTATCTACGCGACTTTGGATTAGGAGTACACACACGAAGCGATACGGACGATACTGTGAGTGCTCAACTTGGTACGATCCGCACTTCCAATTGGGTGGAGGTGATATTCAGGAACTCTGCAACCCAGATAATGGATGGCATCGGATAGAAGCAGTACTGAACATAGGGGATGGGTGGCAATCCGAAAGTGACAGGACTGGGCAAAGCCGAGTAATCTGAAATTTACTCAAAGTTCTCTCATTTTGCGACTTCCCTGATGCCAAGCAACACGATGACAAGTAAGGAGCGTCATCGTTTATCTCGCGTTGGGAACAGAGAATTTGACACGAAAGTCCTGCAAGTAGTATCTCAAATCAAATTCAGTGGTCTAAAAACAGAGTACAATGAGTTGTGCAAGGAAGCTTTATCGGATAACAACGGTTGGCACGTACAGCCTGGCCGGTAGTTTAGGGGCATGGGTCGAGAAGTGTGTCGATACACTAAGCTGAGTATGTATAGACAGCTTTGAGCAACTTGCTGATTCGTTCAATGTTGTAT
>WSTZ01000438.1:0-17837 GCA_019632295.1 Tulasnella sp. 418 | reverse complement strand
GCACTATCGCACATGGAGACGGTGCTTCGGGTTCACTGCGCTAAGGCTCAGGGCACTGCTGGAATGGGACAGTGTGGAAAGTCAATGGAGGCGTGTATCTCCAGGGGACTATCTGATTCCTCGAAGGAAGCCAAGGACGTGTCATGTCGTTGTTTTTTGCTGTTCGAGAAATTATTCCTGAAGACCGGGGTTGGGATGAGAAAAAAGATGGATGGGAAGGTGAAGAAGTTGTTGGAGAGCAAATGCTAATGAAAATCGGCTACGATTAACCTCTATATCGGTCTCTATTGCGTATTTCCTTTATCAGCATCGTTTTGTTCTCAGTTTTGGTCGTTTTGTTGTCGTAATGGTTTGTTAATTTGCCTTATTCTGCATGTATTATTATTGTATTTGTATTTCGGGCAATGCAAGTCTTCTGGTCGTCAACGTGGGATCTCTATCATACGCAATGAAAGTATTTGACAATGCATGAAACCCGCGATTATTCGAAGCAAAGCTGTAGATCTGTATAAATCAAGTATAATATATGTACAAAGTGCACAGTTGGCACTCGCGAACCCAGCTAAATTAGCTCAGTCGACGTCTATTGGCGATCTTTTCTTTTGTGTCCTGTTCAGTCTGGAATGACATCCTACGTTTGGTAGACATCTGTGGAGGTGATGGAGGCTGTTGAGTAGGGATGTTTGGATGGGTCTTGGGATCTATGACCTGTGTCTCTGCTTAGCATCGATTAATATAGAGCTACAATGGTACCTACCCGCTTTTTGACGACATGGGTCGAATCAGCAGGGACCATCGCGTCTTGAAGCACATCCCTCAAGTTCTCAATTCTAGCATCCCGTCTCAGGATCTTGTCGCAAAGTTTGTTGGCTTTGCTTCAGAGTGGCCAGATCAAAGGTCCTGTTGAGTGAGCACATGCAGACAAGATAGAAAGAGATCACCGTATTTACGTTTGCATTTCTTGGATCCGTTGATCTTTGTTATATAGCTTCAACCTTAGATGAGATATTTCGGATGCTTGATGCACATTTTGCATATCCTTCTCCCGTTTCAATTGATTCAACCGCCTGGGCGCGCGATGTTAGTGATATTAAGGCGCGAAAAAAGGAGCGAGAGCACAGACTTTTGGAGATGTTCGACTTGCTGCTTGGACTTTTGTTCATCTACCTTAACCTGGTCCTCAAGTTTGGTTATTTGTCTAAGAATACGCGTTAGCCAAATTGAGCTGCAAAGGTCAACATTGAAACTCACCGCTCAGCCTGACCAAGTTCAGCTTCCAGGTGTTTATTCTCGTCCGCTAGGTCAATTATGTGGTGTTTCTGGCGCTCCCATGCAAATTCTGATCGTGGCGACGCGTTTGCCTGCGCCTCTATGTTGGCGTACGCGTCCATGAGTTCGGATATCCTCTGTTGAAGCTCTTTTTCCGCGACCTTGCTCTTGTTTGCTTGACCCTCGAAGAATGACATGTTCTGTCTCAAAGACTTGATTGTTTGCTGTGCTTCTGTCTCTCTCAGCTGGGACCTTTTCAATTCTCTGTTTTCTCATAAGGACATGGTTAACGAGTAGCGACGAAATCACGCACCCATTCATCTCAGCAAGCTTTGCTACAAGGGCATCATACTTCTTCCCGTCCACCGGTTTAGTAGTAGCCATGCTCAGTGTTAAGAAGCTGATAGTGGTGGAAAAGTATCAAAGAACGCCTCGTCGTCCCTGAATGGTTTGTTTGCTCAGGTGGTAATACGCTATCCTGAGTAGATAACTTGAGCCAATCTGCTCGAACCAAGCTTGCCATGTCCTATCGCATTGCACTAATGTCAATCCCTCAACAGAGTAAAAGAGTGGAGTAAACGTGGGTGCGAAGTATACTCGTGGTTGATGTTTACTTGTATGGCTGTGCCTATCCGTATCCATGTCATTTGATCGTTATAATTGCAATCATCTATCCTGATGTGAGTCTCATGTATGGATGCTCTGTTATCTGGAGGGATACAGTAGTACCTTGGTCCATATTGTGACTTTGAAGAGACCTCTACCAGAAAACGAGTTTGAAGGTGGAGAAGACAAAGATACAGAGGTCAGATTACGACACCGAAAAACGAATGTATCGCGATGGGACAAACTGTAGACCGTAATGCAACTCAACTGGATGGAGATAATGTGGGTTATAATTAGGAATGGTGAGTAGAATAAGGAATATGGGCGTCTGGGATGGTGATGCAGTGAAATAAACGTGAATAAACGATAAGACTGAAACCGGATGTGTTCAAGGTCGCGAATCCATGAAGGGGAAATTTTGATCAGTGGTAGCGGAAAGAATATACCGTCAAAGCATCATGGTTTGTGCCAATCAGTAATTCGTCATGGTCGGTCTTCGGCTCAGTCCGGGTGCTCCCCCCGAGGTACAGAAACTGTGCGAATTATATGATTCACACATTCTACTCACAACCCTTTATTTCCATCTTAATCTTGACCATCTCTTGCGTCACCAGCGCGATTAAACAGACCGACTTGGGTCACATCTTATAATTCAATGAACTCTTATCCGATTGAATTGCTGGCTCAATATGCTCCGCTTATGTTTGTCGCCGGTCTTACGGAAGGAGCCCAGGCTCCCCAGTCACCGTCATCTTCACCTCATACTAATTTAAACAACACGCCTTCATCACCAATACAATCACCAAAATCTCAGCCAGACGGTCCTTCTTTGAACGGGAGATTGAATGATCCATTTGAGTCCCTAATATCTAGGCTTCGGACTACCATGGCCACAAGGAGGAAAGGGACCGTTTGGGATACCGAAAGAGGCAAATCTTTCCAAGTTATTTTGGTCGACAAGGCATGTACGTCTTCATATAATGCTGGAACTAGCACGTACTCAACGTATTTGGGCCATAGAACATTCGATTTCCTCCACGCAAGATACAACCCACATCTCCTCGTCAGGATGGCTCTCCAGTGCAACATCCTCAAAACTATGGCCCTCCTCGCTCACCCTTATCACCTCTTACGCCTTCTTCTCCTCTATATCCTGATGGTCTAATTGCTCCAATATGGGTACGCAAGCACATCGAGTTAGTACCTTCGGTATTTGTTTTGTTTCTCCGATTATCGGAATCGCCGGCCATGGCATCACCACTTGAAGGAAGACAAGAAATAGAAAAGGAAGAAGAAAGAAAACGAGATGCAGAACTTGCTGCGGAGATACTGCAGCGAAAAAAGGTTACGTCAGAACGAGGCATCAAGCTTACAGTTGTATTATTAGCAAGTAGAAGGATGTTAGGTGAGTATTGGGACCATCACTTGTCACATCAGTACTAACATATCCCAACCACAGATGATCCTTCGTTGGACACACGTCTATCCTTCATTCGTCGCCAATCTAATCTCGATACCCGTGCAGCCTTATTCGTTCTCTCACCAGTCTCCCAACCAGAGTTGGCAGACTTCGTAAAATCCTTGCAGTCAGCATTATATGAGTCAGCAAAAGATTATTACGCAGCTCACTCAAAACGCATACGCCGAAAACGACATCGACAACCACAAGCCAACGCGACTATTCTCCCAAATGCAAACGGAGCTCTGATAGGAAGGCCATTGAGGGAGATTGGGTGGATTGTACGATATGAGTACAAGCTCGCACTGTTTGCCGAATTTAGGATGGAAGAAGAACTTGCAAGAAAGTGAGGCTGGTTCAATTTCTCTGTAATATGTCCTCATTGAAACTGCCTCATAACAGGCATTACGAAGACTGTTGGTCTGCTCTTGTCGAAATGTTTGGCTCGACGGCTATTCTGCCCCCACGGACCAAAAGATGGGCAGAAGCAAAAGTATTAGCGGATTGCATTGCAATAAAGGTAAGTCACTGCGACTTCTGATCAGAAGCAACTCGTTAACATCCCAAAAGCTCTGCAAACTATACCTTTACTCCAATGAATGCTCCATGGCCATGTCGGTCTTCAACCGTCATCTTCACAAATTTGCAGATCTTTCAAAAGGATGGGGAATTGGAGAAGAGACGTTTGAGTTCTGGAGTTGGATGGCTCGACAACACCGAATTCTTGCTGAATTGCTTGAGCTGGCATTACGAGCTGGATTCAAGATTCCTGTGATACCTACTCCAACCGCAGCCGCACTAGGAGCAGCAGGTCACATGGTCGGAGGCTACGGAGGAGTGAACGGGACGAAAGAAAGTCTGGCATTTTTAATGGGACTCAATCCGGCGAATATACTCCAACATCCAGGATACCATTATTATACGGCCGCAAAATGTACTCTACAAAGGTATGAGAGATTTTTGGCCATACTTGAACAAGAAGTGAGCACCTTTACACGCCCAATTGCTAACATGTTCTAACATCGCGGATTGAAAGACAGCACAACCGGGTACCATGTCCCAATCCCCTGGATTTGCGAACGAGAAAAAGGTGGAACATCATGCAGTTGTGATTGAGGTCGGTCATCTAGTCACTCATACCTGAGTCTTGATGATGGAGACTTCCGATTATTCAGCTATATATCAAAGCATACGAATTGTTCAAAAAATTCCGAACAGGTCAAAGTCGTCAGACCGTGTACATCGCTCATCGTATTGCCGAAACTTATTACGCATCAGGAAACTATGACGCTGCAATCCGGTGAGCCATCACGTCCTGTAGTATATCCCAACGCATTGACTAACTTGACTTGATAGGTTCTTCGAAAGAATTGCAAGGATGTATCGAAGGGAACAATGGTCGGATTTGTTGAAGCCCATTTTGTCGATGTGGTACGACTGTGCACGCCAATCAGGGGATATCGAGCTCACGATAAAGTTGTTAATCGAGATCATGGGATCTAGTGAGTACTCTATATTCTACCGTAATTCTAAGGTCCATGCTTACATTGAGACCAGATGTTGTGCAAGACGAGGAGGAACACGCTTCGTTGCCAGACGATCTTGTGGCTATATTGAAGGTATTCCCAATTTATAGATCTTTTACTTCCACTACTGACTTAACTTTGTTTGACTCTGGGCAGAACTCCCCACTTCCTTCTCCGGAAAGCAGTCCACTAACAATAGATCTTCCCGAGAGCCCTGCTATATGTAGGCATCCAATGATTTCTATTTCCACTGATAACACTTGCTAATCGATATCCCTCAGTCGATTGTGGTGCTGTGTTCTGGCGATCTGACGTGTCGGTTGGAGAGTCAGCACCATTCCAACTCTTTGTCGCATCACCTTCAAACCTCTCCTTATCCTCCCTTCCAATCACTTCGCTCCGTATCTACTTTGGAGGAGATCATTCTCCCATCGTAGTATCTCATACTGCCGGAGGGCAGTCGGATGACGTGAGGAGGGTAAACGTGGGACACATGCTACTCGATAAAAAGACTGAGCTAAATGCGGAGGCTAACCTGAGATGGAATGTGGGACAAACCCAAGTCTTTGCCGGCACCGTGACATCGATGGTGCCGCTTATACTGAAAGTGTGGAAAATTCAGGCTTTTCTTTCCAAAGCGAAATCAATGACTAATTGTGAAATCCGAATCTTCAGGTCTCCAAGGTTGTTTTCGTTCTCAAAGAAGGAGATTGGACTATCGAAATTCCAATACACGTCCACACCAGCCAAAATTCTACCTTCAAGCCCCGACCTGCTCTTGCTCCGCCACGATGGCTGAGCTCTTTGTCGGACCAACCTGCCAGATTCATTCCTGTATACCGAACGAATAGTTCTACTACCAAGTAAGATGTCAGAACGGTTTCCGTACCAGAACGTTGTGCTAATATTTGCGATCCAATAGCGTGCGTCCAAAGCCTCACCTCCTTGATCTTCAGTTTGAACATCCATCGCCTGCATACATGAACGAGAGATACCCAATCCAGATGAACATTAAGAATAATGATGAACGAGAGCTGGAGCTTATCGTAGATGTACTATTGCAACCTTCTGAAGACGAGAGCGGTAGGTCCTCATTCGAAAATTGGTTAAAGTAATTTCCCTGAAATTTGCTTCGATACAGTAAATCGAATCCTCTTCGAGGATCAAGAATCAACAAGCTTAATCAAAGGCCTTTCCTTCGGAACTGTTGCCCCAGGTCAGATTGTGACCAAAACGATGTTCCTGGTCAGCAGTGGCACCCCAGGCAATCGGATACTTGACATCTCCATCCAGTCCAAAGCAATATGCAAATCACCCTCCTTTCCAACTTCTACCTTGTCCCCTCACGATTCTCCCGCCAGTGATACTAGCGAAACGCTGGAGACTCTTATGGTCCCCGTGAAACAGCCTATTACTTCCCACACTGAGACTGCCTATCATAGGCTGGCAGGGCCTCTCCGGTCCTTGCTGGATCTTACCCTATTTGATCACGGGGTATTTAATCCTTCAGTGCAGGCTATCACAACAACGAAGATTGGCAATGATGGACCTTGGGACCTGGAGATTGGAAAAGTGGTTTGGAAACCTGTGGTAAGTTTCTTCCTCCTAGAAAAAAGAATTACACGTCTCATCATCATTCTTTGCAGGATGTGGCACAAGCGAGGCTGTTCGATACATCAATGGATCCCGACGATGATTCCTTACCTCTTGGTTGGTGCTACCCTGTCTACGCAAGACACAGAGAGCTTATTATGGCAATGCATTTTCTTAGTTTTGCCACCTCGTGACTACTACGCAATAGTCAGCAGATATAATCTAGCCCTCGACGAGTCTGTACGGACAGATCATTCAATACCTTGCCCCGGACATCTGGAGGTATCATGGAAGCGGTAGGACAAATTTCAGTTTCATCCAGAATGCGAGCTACATGACTAATACTGTAACATCAGGGAAGGGGCAGATTCATTCAACACGACCGTGGTTGCTTTACCATCATTCAACCCACCGCAAGACGGTATAATTGGAATCCTCCTCTCACCAGCCACCGCAAAACTTCATCAGCCCGTCCCTATAACATTGACCATCCAAAATCGCCAAGCTACTCACACCGCCGACTTGATTCTCCAGACGGAGTCATCCGAGGCATTCGTTATTGCAGGTCCCCGATCATGTCGCTTACCAACCCTTCTTCCAAGCACATCCGTTGATGTTCGATTTAATGTTGTACCTTTGATGTGCGGCATGTGTCGGCTGCCAACGTTCAAAGTATTTGATCGGCGACGTCTGGGTCTACAACCTCAAGATTCTGAAGGCGAGGAAACAATCGTCATGCAACCGGTGCCGATAGTAGACGAACGGTGGGATTTAAGGAGGAGTGACAAGGATGAGAAAGAGCTGCCATTACACGTTCCCGCGTCAGGAGGGCTTCTTTCTCCAAGAGACGGAGTAGTGATAGTAGTGTTACCCACGACATAGATGCTTTATAATATTAGACTTCCTGCCTACCCAGTGAAATTCAATACTGGGCGAAAGGCGAAGTACTGTGGTGAGGGGTGTCAGATTAAGGCGTAGGTGGATGGTCACGGAACGCAAATGGTAAACACTTTATGGGAAAAGTTTGGTCATCACCGATGGGTGGGTGACACTTCCGATTTGTCACGCTCAGGTAAGATCCACGACGCGCTCGATTTCCTGCGCCCATTTTTCCTCTTTTTCTTCGGTTTAAAATGAATCTTATGTATATGTCGGGTTTGAAACCAAACGCAGGCTGAATTCTCGATCTACCCCAAATTCATCTATCAACAACAACTGCGATCTCTACCACTCTCAACAATTCACACAAAATCATAACCCACACCAACCTTGACAATGGCTTCTCGTCCCCTTGTTATTCCAGAAAATGAAAAACTACCTCAAGATGTGGAAGATTGGAGTAAAAATAATGTGCAGGAGTTTTTGGAGGCGAATAAGGACATCCGTCACCTTGAAGTCAACGACATTCATACTCTCAATGAAAATGGGGTTACTGGAGAGGTTCTGCTAGGGTTGACTAAAGAGAAGCTGGGAACCAAATATGGCCTCAAACTTGGGCCTGCCACAGTTTTCGCAAAGATTGTGGAGCAGTTGAAGGTGGTAAAGGGGATTGGTGAGTCCGATTGTTGCACCACTAGCTTTAGAATCTTCTCTAACCTTTGTCTCTTTGTAGGTCAACCACCCACCGAGGCTGGTGAGTCATTTCTGCACGCCTAGCTGTAGATTGGTCTGGGCTCATTCTGAACTTCTCTCCTCAGCAATAAGTAGTATTCTTGTTGGCTCAGGTGGCACGACAGGTACATATTTCATTGAATTTTCATTTCCGTTTGCCAATGAGACAGTGACCCTACGCCACTCTGCTAACCTCGGACCAAGTTGCTGGCCAAAAGCGACCGGCGAAAGACGAACTAGACACCAATCAAAATGCGAATAAGACTGTGAGTGCTTCACTGTACTCAATTACAACTTGAGACACATCTATTCATCTTCTGCCATCCATGTTCAATGTTTCTCTTCCCCTATCATCATATAAACGTCTGACATTTTTTTCACCCTCATCTGCCAGTCTGCACAAGCGCGACCCATGCTGAAGATTAAGAAAATAAAGATGTGAGTATCCCAAGTTTTGATTGTCTCCTGAAACTGAAAATGATCACGTTCAATCCCAAGGATTGGCCCTGAAGATCTTAAAGAAAATGACATAGTCCGTAAAGAGCTCTTCGACGGGCAGAATCTCCTTGCAGCCACAAACAACGACTTGCCATCATCGATACAAGGACATTACAATCGCCTCATGCGGAAGGTCCCATTAAAGGTGATGATGTTTCTATGTTTCTTCATACTCACTTAGTTCTCGTTCTAACATTTCGTACCAACCATAATAAGCGTGGCTGGTTGACCCCCCCTACTCAACACAGTAATACCGTCGTTGACACGAATGCGGACGTCGATCCAAGTCAGAAGATCAATCACTTGCAATCTACTACCTGTCTCCTTCAAGAACTCTTAGGGAAAGATGTATTCGACCAACACTTTGAAGAAGTCAACAGCCCCAAAGAAGAAGATTTGCCAGATCTGACCCAATTGATATCGTATCTCAATGCTGCTTACCGGCACCAAGGAAAAACCTCGGGTTTCTCCCAGGTCAATCAATATACAGCATTGGCCAAGGAAGCAGCTTTCACTGCCATTGTCGTCGATCCGGCACTGGACATTCTTGGAAAGCATTATCAGCGGTTCGCGTGATATTTACTTTTTGTCTCGCTTTTCCCCTGCTGACACGCGATATAGCAATAACATTACCTGCACTGCGTTCTATGTGGATGAATGTGGTGATACTTTTGAATGGGAGCCCCGCAATGACTTCCAGGTTACCTATGGGCAAGATCCAGTGGACAAATACGCTTTATTGCATGGCGAGGCGGACTCCAAGGGTGAAAGCGAGGCCCAGGCTATGTACGTCATATGCCATTCGTCCTTTGAAGGTCAAACGCTGAATGGTTTCCCGTTGACAGGTACAAGATGGCGCTGCTAGCCAAACGTTCGTTAGAAATACTTTCTGAGCTATATCGAAGTCAAGACCGTTGGGTGCTGTGCTCATATGTAAGTGAGCCCAAGTGTACAATGTATCTCTTCTATAAAGACGAGACACAGGGCAGGGTGAGATATTCGCATTGTTCTTGGAGATTAGTTTTGATTTCATGCAATTACAGAAATATGTCATGCGCCAGATAGTGAGGTTCACAAACACGTTTTTCGACAAATCGCAGGCCGTTGGCTACCTTCGTATACTGCACAACTTCGCAGCAGTAGCGCCACGCTCCACTATTCCAAACCCCGACGATATGGTGCAGATTGCTTTACGCAGACAAATAGGGTATAAGAGAGAGGAGGGACGTTCAACTTCAAAGAAAAAGCGGAAGACATCCGAGAATACGGGAGGGGGACAATCCGAGCCACCGACAACACACAATCTCTCTGTTGAACCGCTTACTATCGGGTATAGTGATATAACACCGATGACGAATGTAAGTGACTAGTTGTTAGCATATCGCTCTCGCAGTAAAGGTTACTCGTTATAGTACCCGTCAATCTTTGTCGTTAAATCGGTTACGACAAACAAAATTTACGTCGCGAAGTGGACGACGCGCGATCGGGAGGCACAACTTCTTAGATTGCTGCAGTCGACGAAACACGCTCGATATCGTAACCATGTCGTCGAATTGATAGAAATTATACAAGGGAATAATGGTGCATTCATTGTTATGCCGCGACACAGTCCATTGACGTCACTCAGAAACCTCTCAAGTTCCTGTTATCATACTCTTCGCTATCAGCTTGTGGAGGTGAGAAATGGAATTAACTGGCTGCTTGCGACCCACTGATTCATATTTACTTCATAGGGTGTAGCTTTTCTTCATGCACAGAACGTTGCACATTGTGATCTGAAGCCCGATAACATCCTTGTTGAATCCGCAAGGGAACCTGTCGGAACACTTGTTATTACTGATTTTGGAAATGCATGCTACTATAGACCCGGATATCTATGCAAGGGTTATCACGGGACCAGGGGATGGACTGCTCCAGAAGTTTCTGATGACACAGAATGGGATCCCCTGAAGGCCGACGTCTGGGCAACGGCGAAGACATTGTTGCACCTAGCCGAAGTATCGAATTTGTTGTCTCATAATGTCTTATTTGAACTCACTGCCAATTCACATAGGTTGCTAACTATCGAGACGTTGATATGACTCGAATTGTTAGTCAGCACAATCCCTCAACTCGGCCCAGCATTGCGGAAGTGTTTGATAGTCTATTTAGCTCATGGTGACCTAAAAGGAGTAAGTCATGATTGTTCTTCGATGCTACTTATTAGCTCATAAATATCGGAACTAGGAAAACGTTTTGGTTGACGCAGATGGCCAAGCCAGTCTCTGTGACTTGGAATGTCCCAGTTTCTAAGAGTCAAAAGTAACCCCGTTGTGTTGGATTTTCGATCCATGATCTGTGAAAATTAAGCCTAAGGTTACAAGGATCGTCACTGCCTATCTTGTGGACCATCGCCCCTGTACAGAACGTCGAGGAACCTGGGATGGTGATGCAGTGAAATAAACGTGAATAAACGATAAGACTGAAACCGAATGTGTTTAAGGTCGCGAATCCATGAAGGGGGAAATTTTGATCAGTGTTAGCGGAAAGAATATACCGTCAAGGCATCATGGTTTGGTAATTCGTCCCGGGTGCTCCCAGGTACTAACTCGATGTGCTTGCGTAAATGCGAGCTACATCACTAATACTGTAACATCAGGGAAGGGGCAGATTCATTCAACACGACCGTGGTTGCTTTACCATCATTCAACCCACCACAAGACGGTATAATTGGAATCCTCCTCTCACCAGCAACCGCAAAACTTCATCAGCCCGTCCCTATAACATTGACCATCCAAAATCGCCAAGCTACTCACACCGCCGACTTGATTCTCCAGACGATGTCATCCGAGGCATTCGTTATTGCAGGTCCCCGATCATGTCGCTTACCAACCCTTCTTCCAAGCACATCCGTTGATGTTCGATTTAATGTTGTACCTTTGATGTGCGGCATGTGTCGGCTGCCAACGTTCAAAGTATTTGATCGGCGACGTCTGGGTCTACAACCTCAAGATTCTGAAGGCGAGGAAACAATCTTCATGCAACCGGTGCCGATAGTAGACGAACGGTGGGATTTAAGGAGGAGTGACAAGGATGAGAAAGAGCTGCCATTACACGTTCCTGCGGCAGGAGGGCTTCTTTCTCCGAGAGACGGAGTGGTGATAGTAGTCTTACCCACGACTTAGATGCTTTATAATTTTAGACTTTTTCACTGTAGTTTCACGCAGAAGCCGATTCATTGCTTTCAGAGCGAAGCTTCTGGACTCGTAATATCCACGGTTCTGGTTTGAGTTATACTTTGTTTACTACGGACTAATATAGAGTGGTAACAACACGAAGCAGGCACACGTCACAATGGGGCATGATGAAAGGAGCATCAGCAGGTGCAAGCTTTTTGGCCGGATGTACAACCACAATTTTCTCCACTGCCCTTGCATTCACACTGGAAGCGGTGTCAGTCGATGACGACAGCAGCTCAGATTGCAATGACTTACGTTGCTTGAGTGAGCCTTGTTAGGGCAGTCAGAGCATTCGCACTTGCCCTTTTCACAGTGGCATGAGTGGTCGTGCGATCCGGGGGTAACGGCACAAGTACTGGTGGAGGAAGAGAGATTGCGTTAGATTCCGGACGTATTGCGACATCGGACAGGGTACCTACGTGCAGCTATCAGCGCAAGTGCAAGCCATCGTTTAAGAATTTAATTCGATTTGGTAGTGTGTGGAGTAGTTTCAAGTGGTTGGGAGGTTAATCGACTTGGTTTGATGGACATTCCCCTCCAACACGCCCTCCTTATATACACTCTTGGACTGAATAAAGTGGTCAAAGCGGTGGCTCGAGCGGTGGTCAGTGCGCTTTTTTCGAGACAATTCTTGGACAAAAAATGTAAAGTGTCGTCATTATCCAGAATATCGCTCATTGTTTTTATCTTATCTCCGCTTTTATCCAATATTTCCCGCAAACATGTGATCCCCATATGACGTCTACCGTGACGCAGAACTTAGAATGACAAAACATCTCGTGGCATTATATTCGTGTCATGAAATGAAACTCGGAAAAAAATCGTACAAATCGAGAGAGAAATCCTACAGTATAAACGATGATGACTGTATCTATCATACCACAACATAGTTACCCATGATCATTGACATTGTCAGTCTGATTCATTTCCGTCATCTGGAATTGCAATGGTTTTCTTCAAAGGGCTAGAGACCTTGGCTATAATGGGCGTCAATGGTTTGGCAGGGAAATAAACGTGCATGATGACCACTCACGTGCAAATAATAAGCTCCGACGTCGAGCCCGTTCTACGGCTTCTTGCTGCGAAGCTTTTGCCTCTTCCAAAAGCGCATTCTGAGCCTGCGCCAAAAGATCCGCAAATCCCTTTGCCTTCTTGGACTTGTGTTTCGTCGTCGCAGAAACCTTAGTGGAGGTCGATGATCCGGAAGACGAAGAACTAGATGAAAGAGGAGCTGCTTTGGCGACAGCAACGGATGGCGCTTTAGCCGTATTTCCTGTCTGACGCGCCAGTTCCTGCGCAGCCCACTCCTCATTCTTCCTCTCTTCCATCTCAACATCTTCCGAATCTGGCTGCTCCACTATCACCGGATCTACAGGCTCCCGTGTTTCCTCTACTTCCGGCGGTTCGGGTTCTTCTCTTACTGGAGTAGGTGGAACAACCTTTGGAGCAAATGTGAGCTTGGTCTGTCTGGGTCCAAAACGGTTCAGAGGCTTTGTTCGATTCAAGGCGGCTGAAGGTTTGCCCATGAGAGGATTGGAGTTTGATCTGGCAATTGGAAGTGGTTTACGTGCTGGAATAAGGCCTTCTGTAAGAGCAGACCGATCCTTCACGTGCATAGATCGTCTTCGCTGAAAATGGGGTGTAATGATATTAGGCTCGTCATCATTTCTCACAATGCATGTATACCATACCTTGCCTCCGAATATGATCTCTGCCTCTTTCAGATCTACCAAATACTTGGATTCAACGACTCGCTGCTTCCTCTCCACGCACTGAACAACCCAACCGATGCCGACCATGAGCGGCTTTGGATCTTGCATTGAGCTGTACTTTGTCAAAGTGGATTGAAGACCTGATTTCCAGACAATATGCGTTGCTGTCGTGCCAGGACGGTTGATAATCTTCATAAATGCAGAGGATCAATTTACCGAATTGGATATGAGAAATAGGGAGCCTCGACTTACTCTCGCACTCAACTTCTTCAACATTTGGATAAACATGAAGCTGGCATCCTCTCCATCGTCCGTTCGGACGTCCACAAATATAACGCAATCCTTTAGACACTCGGACTCGGGAGGCTCTTCTTCAACCTCAGGGACGGACACACTGTCCACCTCCTTCCCCTTCCCCTTCGTATTAGTCGGTGTCTCCTCTTCCAATTCTTTCGTTGAGCTACTGGGCCGACTTGGTTTAGACCCCATCCGTCCAGAGAGGCTCGATCCTGTTGAGAGACGAGACGACAAGGAACTATACGAACGGCTACCCTTGGACAGTCTCTCCTCAGCACGAGAATCCGGACGATCGAGCGATGACACGCTATATCGTTTTTGTTCCATCACCGAACTTGGCCTTGGAGGGAGATCATCTTGAATCGAGCGCCCGCTAAGCGACGACCTGAACGAACCAGCTGCATGACCCAACGAAGATCGAGGCCTCGGGATAGATAGCTTCTCTATCGCACTGGATAGATTTGCCAAAGAGGTTTGGGCTTCACTGCTCAAAGTCGTGCGACGTGCAACAGGTTTCGAAGCTTGATTTACGGCAGGCGCGTTTGACGTACGAAGACCCTTATTCAGTGAACTTGATGCATGGGGTTGTTTGAATTTGGACGTAAACCCTAGAAGCGTTGATTTTGAGCTGCTAATAGCGCTGGGCTTGCCCGTCGATTTTAGGAGTTTGTCGGAGGATGTGGAAGGTGTTTTTGGTTTGGGAGTAGGAGGGGGTGGCATTGCAAGACGTGGGATTTGGGAAGGTTTCTTGAAGAAATGACTCTTCTTGAAAGGTGTCGGTGCAGGGGAGGCATCATCTGCTGGAACAGCGAGAGCAGATGAAGATTGAGATGTTGAAGGGGCGTTTGTAGATTCCGGTCCTTGCTTTCCGTTCTCTTGAGTCAATAATGTAGCAAGGGGTGCCACAGCTGGACCAAACGTATCTCCCGATGGTCTATCCACCCCATCGCTCTCCTGCTCCTCCTTATCAGGCCGTCCAACAGCAAACGGGTTCACCGTTCGCGGCGGGGTTGGAGGGGTTGGCCTGACAAAATTATTTGGCTTATCCTCGGTATCGTTCAAAGGAACGACAAAGTCTTGATAAAGATGTTGATAGTCTGGGTTGATTCGAGGAGGACTGGAGACCGCCCTATTTCGTGGCAATGGTGTAAAGATGGATGGGAGCTTGGCTGGTGTGGACCGACTTGATTCTTTCCTGGCAAGCGCTGCCAAGTCGAGTCGAGGCATATCAGCAGGACTCGCCTCTGAGCACACTCTTTTCCTAGGAGAGTGGTTTTCTCCTACAGAGTTGGGTCTCTTGGAAGAAGCTGATTCATTGAGTTGTGTTTTGGCCGAGGAAGAAGAAGAGACCAAACTACTGTTCGGGTCAGCAATCTGCTTGCTCCTAATCTTCTTGCTCAACACATCTGTTGTCGAGAAAGAAGGAGAAGATGGCCTCTTCTTGGGCATTCTCTCCCCTTCCGAGTAATTACGCTGGATGTTGTGATAAGATTCTTGGAATGGTTGACGATTGTGTGTTGTTGTTGATGAATGAACCTGTGTTGGCCCGAGTGTTGACGCCTTGGCTCGTGTGATTATCGTTCTGTTCATGTCACTTTTCGCCGTCGCCGACGATGTTCCCGAGGGGATGGCGGATCCTGAGTTTGTGTGATCGTGCAGTCCAAACAACAATTCCCATCGCGTGCGCAAATGGAACACGTGACACATAAAGCACGAACAAATCATTCGACAACATTGACCACATCTGCCTCGAGGTTTGTCGTCTACCACTCAACAAATGATATAGAAGCTCGCATATTTGATTTTACAGAGTTTTATAGAAGAAATCATTCTAGCACACCAGGCTTGGCGAGCCACGATCGCTAGCCAATTCATGACCATAGGCCAATCAAGTACTGGCGATATAAGCGGTCAGTATCAGTTCACAAAATCAATTCAACCTCTTACCCCCTCTTGAAAATCATGCGCGGTTGGACGTTTTTGAGCATCCAGTTGCCATCCCGCTTCCAACACTCTCCAGATAGGTTCCGAAAGCTGAAGATCTGGGTAATGGGAGCGATGAGGAGTATTAGACGTGGAAATATACCCCAAAAACTTGATATCGTTCAGATGCGGGAATGGAGGAGTGCCATTGGTATATATCTAATGGACACGATTCAGCTCATGCAACGTGAAGCTACTAGCTTACCTCCACAACAGTGAGTGAAAGTGCGTAGATGTCAGTTTCTTGACAGCGCTCTCCATGTTCTTGAAACAATTCAGGTGCCATCCAGCGACTAGTTCCAGCTGTCGCGGATGATGTTGTGTATCCAGATGAGCCATCCTGTAGTACCTTGCTAAGGCCGAAATCGGAGATTCTCGCATTACCGTCCTGGTCGACTAGCACGTTGGCCTTAGACAGAAGATGACGTTAGTTTGGACTTGAATAAAAGTAGGAATATCCTACAGCTTTGATGTCTCCATGCGTAATAGGCGGCCAGTTGAGATGATGTAAACAATATAAGCCTTTGATCACATCCAATATCTGATGGGGCCTGAGAACCAAGTTCAATTTGCAGATGTAAAACTCGTACCAGATCTGGCTTGTTGGCATCGGGCCGTTGTTGCATATATTGCAGTACATTTCCGAATTCATACCAACTGGAGCACCCAGATGAGTTGCTCGTCGCTTACCCATCTAATGTAACTCACGGAGATATTAAGCATGGCATAGTGCCATAGAAGGAATAGCCAAGAAGGGGTACAAAACAATTATCCCGAAGTTGGGCCCAGATATTGAGTTCTCTCTTCATTCTCTGGTCAATGAAGTCCCTTAAGTAACATGCGTATAATTGACGTGATATGATACTCACTATGAATAGTCGCTTGGACTTGTCATCATCCTTAATTCGGACACCTCTTAACTGTTTGATTGCTACCTTCAAGGGAGCTGCGCTAAATGCCGATGTCCTCTCGAAGGGATCCCCGGTATGGTACATCGAAGTCGGAATCGGAGCACGAGCATCGAGGCGTCCCTGCCATATGTCACTGAAACCGCCTTCAGCCATGGGCGATGTTCCAACTTTGGTGAGATACTCTGTTAGGTCCACTGCTCCATGTGGCATGGATGTGGTCTCATTGTCCTTGACTGCCAAATTTCAAGGAAACAACTCTTTAGATCGTATCAAAGTGAGGAAGATTGGGTATCACCTGTTGAAGCCTGTTCCTTGCTCATTCTAAAAAACTGAGAATGGTAATGAAGTATCAGCAACAGTACAGAACTGAATCGCTTTTAATCATTCCACCTTGTCCCACTTCACCCCGAAGCGCCTTGGATTCCATGCAGCAGGTGCACGGTTCGATGGGTTGCTCCGGTATAGTACCTTACGGGTAAAAGTACCAAGCATAGGGCCGTATGTGTAGCTAGAAAGAACTTCAGTATCTCTATCAGACAGGTCTGTTGGTAACACACATTATGTCATCCACTGTGTGAAAAATTAATCATCCCAAGCCCTTTGCACTGTGAGGTAGACCTAAGCAACAGTAAAGTGATTACACTCAATTATTGTTAAGAAGAGACATACATTGGATGAGCACGTGATTCGTCGGAAGAGAAACCCCACTTGCGAGTTCTTTGGCCGTAAAGATGGGGCTTAAGAACTCAAAAAAAGGATGATCTCCGAAGGTAAATATTTTGTGAGGATGTCGAAGGTATTTGCTCCCATAAATCGATCTGACTTTGTGAATAAAGCAATAACAGGGTGTGGTGTTACGGTGCCTCCTCTCCGTCCCCTCAGCTCCTCGTACATGCCTCTTCTCTCAATTTGTCCTAGAAAAGCTATATCCAACCAGTTTGGGGGCTCATCAATTGGGATACAATACCTGTGGTCAGAAGGTGAGGGTCGCCCCGGGTAAATTCATGGAGTTCTGACAAACCAGATCGCATGCAATCTTTCCTTTATATGAGCTTTAGATACGCGCCGAATGATAAGTTGCTGGATTGACACAAGTTTTTCCATGGATCCGATATCAAAGCCTGGGGATTCATGGAAGATAAACTGGGGGTTAC